>WWET01003068.1:35107-53628 GCA_011038615.1 Limnodynastes dumerilii
ATATATGTACACACACACACACACACACATATAATGATAATAATTAAATAAATTGTTTTTAATAACAAAAAAAACTGTAAAAATGAAATCCAACCCTGAGATTTGTGCATAATATTTGCTGAAAGAGTATTTGTAGCAAGAAAAGATACAATTCTTCCCTATGTCTGTCCAAAGGGGAAGCAAAAAGTTCAGTCTTCTTGCTGAAATCAGCGTTCATAACACTACAACTACAACCCTACAATCTTGCAATGTAGCTAGTCATTAAAAAAAAAAATGCTTACACTACAGTATTATAATTAAGAAAACATAAGATAACTATGATGTACAAAGTTGCCTCTTCTGCATAATATTAAATGGTAACTAAACAAACACGGCAGACATTTATCTTGTGATATTTGTTAAATATAGTGATGCAACTGTTTAAATATTGACAATAATATTCCACAAATCTGTTCTGTGATTTCTGTGTAATGACCACTCAGCGCCACTAGATGGCAATGCAGCACAGGGAATGACTCACCAGAACCGTGCTGCTGCCGCAGGATGGCTGCTTTTCCAGGGGCTGGGGAAGCGGAGGAGGATGCTGCAGTCACTGGCGATGCAGCCAGGCTTTGTCCTGGAGGGATGGGGCGCTTGTTCCCAGGCTCTGGGGTGGCTCTGCTGCCGGGGTTATTCCTGCGGGGCCCGCTGCTCTGGATGTGGGACACCGCCTCGGCCGCCTGCATGTCGGGCGAAGAGAAACGCGAGATGACCCGAAGCATGGCCTGGGCTTTGTGTTCCTGAGTCTCATCGTCTCCATAGTCTGACACCCGGCACTCGTAGATGCCCTCGTCCAGCTTCCTGACGTTGGAGAGCCGCAGCCGGTGCGAGATGTCGTTGCCTTGAACCCGGACAGTCTGCAACACAAACACTTCCCTATGAGTACTTTACAGATGTGTAGCAACATTGTAACACAAAAGCAGACACTATACAACGCTCAGTGCAGAGGAGGCACATCGTGTAGCTTCACCCGACCAGAACTTGCTTGGGGGCCATCAGTGGTCCCCATCAGTGTGGCCACAGTCCACCCACAGTCCACCCTTTGGAAGAGACAGATAGCTACAGAACTCCCCCACCTTTGCGGTCGGAACCCTGTGCACAGCAGAGTTCCGACAGTGAATCGCTTTGCGAACCGATGTGTGTGAATTCCGTATGTCTGAGACCATTTCCGTCGCACATCTGGGTCTTCTGAAACTAGAACCCTACCTTCAAATTTATGCAGCTGCCCCACGGACAATGGGTCCGGTGTGTAAATAAGGATCGTACATAAGGGCTTAACCACCAGTGGCACATTTTTGGGGCCCTGAAGCTTGGACTTTTATAGGGGCCCCTTTGCAACCAGCAACAATAGGGCAACATCCAACAAGGTCCAAAGGCCCAAATGGTGGAGAACGGGGTGGTAAGATGGAGTCCTTGAAAATGGGCCACACAGTAAGTCCCTTCCCACCAGCAACAAGGTCTGGGTAACCGCTGTTATCTTCTTCAATGCACACAGTGACACTGACCGCAGCCTCTATGCTGTGCCCGGCCGGGTCATAAGAGCCTTCCTCTGATTAGAACCGTATATAGAGCATCTGCTGACCAGCACTGGTCAGGGAGGGGGTTTCTGGGTACTCAGAAACCCTCCCCGCACTCTTCCCTGTGTAGAGCATATTCTAAGGTCAATAGGAAGTAATCCAACCCATTGGTTTAGGATTCCATAATTCAAATAACCTTATTTTAATAACACACACTTAAAACACTCCATCTTTAAAAAAATAAAATAAATGTTTAAAAAAAAAAAAAAAATTGCTCCGCCAGGATTAGCACGCAAATTGTGCGCAATTGGCCGTTATGCGTTTCTTTTTACAAAGCCCACCTTGCATCAAACAGTATGGAGGACGGGCTTAGTTTTTATGCGCACTAGCTGAGTTTGACGAATATAGATAGATGATTTGATGAGTTAATAGAAAAAGCAAGAAGGGAACAAATCCGAATCTGGGTGAAACCATGATGAATTGCAGGGAAGGCGTATTCAGAGTTCCTAACTCTAACTTACATTTCATTTCACAGTATAAGTGAGCTATAAAAATTACTTTGCACGCTTTTTGCAACATAGTTTGCTAGGTACACTTTTGGTTATTGCACTTAAATCTTTGGGAGGTTAAACAAATATCCAAATGCAACCAATTAATTTCCAGAGAAATACTGATGTCACTTATTGTTTCTGTGATCCCTAAAAAAGGATAGCTGGCATCGTAATGTTTGTTGTCTCAGGCCACAAAATGGCAGCCTCCCCAAACTGCAGACAATGGAAACATTTGATGTCTCCCCCTTGTCATTAAAGTTCAAATATTAAAGATGACTGCACTTAGGTTCAATAATAGTTGGAGAAAGGAAGGACTGAACCTAAAAGTGAATGTGTTATAGGTATAGATTCAAATGACAGATTTGTAACACAATATTTCTCTGTCAAAGTAAAAATGTCCTCATCCTGTTATAATGTCAGGTGACGCATTGGAAGCAGGCTGCCTGTATCAGTCAGGGAGACATATTCCAATTTAACCTGCTCATTAGAGACAAATATCTTAATTGAGTCACGCCGTAAGCCCTCATTTCAGATGAATTATACTTATATTTTATATCAGCGATGACTACGCCACCGCTAATCAAAAACGTCCTCTGTGAAGCTCTTTGTTACTATAGGTCATCGTCATTACTGCGGTCAGGCTGTGCTACTTATATGACAGTGTCGCCTCGCACCTGATTAGCGGCTAGAGGAACTGCATAATAATTGCAGGACACGGTTTCGCATGTCTCCACAGAGACATCAGTTCATAGGGATAAAAACACAGGTACGGCTTCACAAAGACACATTTCATCCCCAAGCAACAAAAACTATTAACCAAAAAAAAAAAAGTATCCATCTATAATGAGATGAGAGGCTTGACCCAAACTGAGGTGTCTGATTAGGGGGTGTGCAATTCTAATCACATTAAGGTGAAAATGTATTTATTTTTCTGCATGTATAGACAATACTGGCTGCTACTGCAGACAAACACCTGGAACCAAATTAGATTTTAGCTGACATTCTCTAGTATGTAAAAAGAGAGAGCTCATAGTGTTACTGGGAAATGGGGCAGGGCTTAATGATGCTAATTATACCATCAAGCCACACCCAATCCCTAGGAATTAGAGTATTGACAGACAGGGGGGTGGGATTTGAGGCAGTGATTTGCATAAACTGGTGTCTTTAAGCCCATTGCGAGAGATTTGCAGGGATACGGGAAGAATTGCCTGCATTTCGGGATTCTCCCGGATATTCCAGGAGAGTTGGCAACCATGGGTTTAACCCAAGCTGTTATCTTTACCTTCAGCATCACACTAAGAACAAACAAATGCTTCTTTGTATCACCTTAAACACATACCCTCCAACATGACCCCTTCCATTCGGTACATAATACTCCGCTCCTGCTCTTCCTTCCTAATCTATGATTGCAGTCACCTATGTTACACACCTTTCTATTCAAATAACTAGTATAACACAGGTGACTGCAATCATTTTAAGAAGGAAGAGCAGAAGCAGAGTATTATGTACCGAATGGAGGGGGTCATGTTGGAGGGTCTGTAAACATGATACCAACACCACATCTTGGAGCTCATCCATAGAGTAAGGGCAAAACAGGGGCAAGTTTAAAGGTTGGCTAAACCATTTTGCATTGTGAGGGAAGGAGGGGGAAGGCTAATTTATTTAAATTCTTTTGCATGCACAGAAAATACTTTACTTTTACACATAGACCTCAATTTCTGCATAGCTGTAATCTATAAATTAGAGTTGAGCTAAGGAACTGCACCTCTCAATTCTAATACTGCTTTCACAGTTTAAATTTGCCTCCCCCCTTGTAGTTCAACATGGTATGGCTCAAGTCTATACTTGTACCTATAAAAAGGTGCAAGTACAGCTCCCTGGCCTTCACATGCTCCATCACTTATTAGATGCAACAAACACACATTTATAATTTATACTCCACGGGAGGAGGGGGGAACTGTATGGGTGTATGAACACATAGGCTTTGAAATGATTGTTGAAAGGTGCATTATATCTTAATGTCCTCAGCTAGAAAACACAGACAGAGGCAATAGCTTATCCAAGTCCCTTCTAGTCTGCTTAATATTTAATTCACCGCGTCAATGAAAGCTTGTACTGTAATCTCGGTGGAATTTGATTATACCTGAGTAACGCTGAGCGTTTAGCCTAATCTGTGGTGTCGGACAAGGGGAAGGCAGTAGAGACAGTTGCCTGGGGCTTTCGTATCTACATAGAAGCATAGCACAGGGGCCCGTATTCAGAGTGATTTTCAGACCGCATTTACACAATCTACATAAGAAAAAGATACATAGATTACGTAAAAAAATGACTACACATGCGCAGTAGTAAAAATCGCTAAACACCGGACATATATGTTATATGTCTGGTACTCTGAATACGGGCCAGGATCCTAATGGACTAATTCATTTGTGATCGGATCGGCGAGTAAAAAATACGCAACCATAGGGCCGCTATATCCACTCATCAGTGAAATCGCTGCACTACAAACGTCCCATAGCCTAATTATGCGGAATCCTATAAAATGGTGGCAGTCCAGGAGTCTTGGACAGAATGGCTATAGTTTACTTTGTAATACCAAATTACGCCTATGTTTTAGCGTAGCCTAAGGGCATTGCTCTTATGCCTAAATAGGGCGGAATGCATTTTGTTTGGGTAGCCTGGAGGCGCGACAAAATACAATCCAAGCGCACAGAACTGGTGGTAAAAACTGGGATATAGGATTCAATCCATTATAAAGGAGTCCAAAATTTCATGTTGCCTTAATTTGGTCCCAACTCATCACTCGCTAGTGATTGACCCGC
This sequence comes from Limnodynastes dumerilii, assembly GCA_011038615.1. Classification (NCBI taxonomy): domain Eukaryota; kingdom Metazoa; phylum Chordata; class Amphibia; order Anura; family Limnodynastidae; genus Limnodynastes; species Limnodynastes dumerilii. The sequence continues at coordinate 40,037 of WWET01003068.1, forward strand.
CCCTTCACTCTGATTGGCGGAAAGGGGATCTCGACCATGTCACCCTTCCTGGAGCCATTGGGTGATGCACACACGTTGATTATTATTAAACAATCTATTGGGCTAATGTGCAGGCAAGAAAATTACCGGCAATGCTAAATCCATCACTGATCATCCTACCAAACAAAAGTCACAAAACAGGGATCATAGAATAGGGACTACATGTCATGTGATGAGTGATGCGGCGCATTGACGTTCATCTGTGCTGTTGGCCCATTGGTTTCCCGCTTATGAATAAAGGACCTGACGCTGTGGATTCTCGATGACAATGGGCCTGATCAAGACTAACGCCCGTCGCAGTAGTTACGGCGGGCGTATTCGTAAGATCGGCAATTCTGACGATCTGCGCATGCGCCGGGCAGATGTTGTCCGACGTAGTTAGGGAAACCCGTTCCTTAGGATCGGGGGTCCCTAACTGTTGCGTAGTTATGGCAAGGGGGCCGTTCCTCGCCAGAACTATGCTGTAGTTAGGCAAGGAAGGCGTGGAGAGGTAAGCAAATGAGGGCGGGTTTGGGACGTTACGATACTGTGGCCGCGTAATTACACTCTGTTACGCCGGCTGAAGTTAGGGTAGCCTTCAGCCGGCCACCGGGGGAGTATCGGGGGGAGTGCATGGCGATGCGCTGTGCGTCAGTACGCACAACGCATCGGCGTAGGTCTGGATCAGGCCCAATGACTGCAACTCTGTCTATACTTTTTAATCTCCGTCACTTTAAGTGTTTCCAGTTTTCACCCGTCGTCCGCTCGTGGTTTAAGCTGCCTAAGCATAAAGAACTTGTCAATGTCCTTTATTACCGTCCTTGCGCTACATAGATTTCCTGCTCAAATATCCCTAACTCAGGCTCAACTCATTTACCATCGATCCGCAAGTCAAAGAATGAAGCATTAAGAAGATCACTGGCATTTTAGGCAGCTGCTCCTATATTCTGCATTGTCCCCGGCTCTTCATAATAATATGAACTTATCTTCCTCTGCAGAAATCCATTTTTATCTGTACCTATTTCTTGTTCTATTTCCACGCGGTGTCAGAAAAAAATTTCCGCCAAGCTCTGATCTCTCATTTCACACATGAGGAACATCTACTGCAAGATTTATGGTCAAACCCAGCCTTCTATCTCATCAAGACCACCCTTCCAAACGTGTCGCAGACACCGACTGTCATCTATCTGCACCATCTCTCAAATACACCTTGCCAGTCGCCTGTTTAAATGGAATAAGAAACGGTCATTGCAGTCCATCTCCACTATCTTCCATCTATAAATAACTCTCAGTTCTTGGTTAACGTTTTATGTTTACTGGGTTGAGGAGGACATTATTGGGAGACCAGTGCCTTATTGCTGATTCTCCCCAGCCATCTCCTGCTTGTAGAAGCTTTTATTGTTCACCAAACTCCACATTTAATGGAATAAAAGGCTTGCAAGCATTTAAACATTGAACGCCTTAGACCTTTCCGCTGTGGATCCTGTCACCATGCTAGATTCGGCCCCAGGCTGTATCTCTTTGTAGCATTGTGTTAAAAAAAAGTGACAGTGGCATTAAGAGGTTGAAGGTTGCTTTAAATCCTTGAGTGACAGTACAGCTTTGCGAGCAATCATTTTTTTGTCTCTCTGTAGGGATGGAAGGTGGAGACTTTAACGCTGAGATGTTATGGTTGGATGACCAAACAAATATAGATAAAATCACAGGTTTAACAAGCGCTAATTCTGATAATAATAATAATAATATTAATAATAATTAAGGGCTACCTGAAATGAGGCCAGGGGTACATTTGTCAACACTCTGGTCATATACTCGGCTACATGCTTTTATTTTTCTTTAAAATTTACCTTTTAGGCTAAAAAGGTGCCAATCCCTTAGAATTAAACCAGTGATTACATTTTAAACAACATTTCTGTTTGCAAACACAAAATAAAAATGACTTCTCTAAAAATATAAAAAGCACTTACACTGATTTTCGTCCCATCCTTATTCACAATGACCTGCAAATGAACAGAACATACATGAGCCTCTTAGTAATGCATTTATAGTTGCCAGAGTTTTTTTACACTGAGTTTGAGCAGAAGTGTGTGTGTTTCCTGTAGAGTGTTCAGGACGGGTGAATGGGCTGATTTGTCATAATAATCACCATAATGGCAGAGGTCGTCCTCCCAGGGTGCCCATCTGCCCGCACGGTGTTTACACATAGCAGTAGCGGGCATTAATAGCTCAACCCAGCTGCATTTTGGAGTCCGCCCACACAACAAACACACAAAACAGTGGTTGTATCGTTTTATCGTCTACAGACTAAACATTACAGTGTGAAAACACATGAATGATTGACAAAAACTGTTTTACCTTCTATGACAGGGATAGAGCAGCACTCAGCACTGGGAATAGCAGCCTGGGTGCTGGTGGAGACAATACAGACTCAGAAACATTGGGTGCAAAGGTGAGCAAGAGGCTGTGTGTGACATAGCCCAGGGGTGATAGAGACGGCCAGATCTAACATAGACCACTGTGCTGTACAAAAAGGAGGATGCATGGTAGGTCAAGTACTGATATGGGAAGAGACGGAGAGAGAGAGATTTTGGTCATTCAGGTTCTTCTGGCAAATGGGGATAAAAAGTGGTCCAAGGTAATTGATTATTGCAGATCCAATTCCCTCCACTTTTTCAATCACTCCTAAATGTAGTTGAGCCATCCTAGGATCCGGATTTACTAAGGGGCGAGTTGTCTCACCTGTAACAATCTACGGACATTGTTGTCGTTTTCCGGCGAATATGATGAAACGTTCCATCAAAGGTTATAAGTAGGGGACCAATTATTTAACAGTCAATAGCCGAGGGACTGTCAACAGCAAGGACCATCTCATGGGATCAAAAAAGAAGAAGATGGGTCCCGCAATAGGATGAAGCCATCCAATCAACATCAATTGAAGTTAGAAGACATCATAAAGGTAAGAAAAAGTTTTTTAAACATATTTTGACTTGTTTAAAGAACATTGCATTCATTTATATAAAATAATGGAAACTCTTTATAATAAATGCTATTGGACAACATTATTTCTACAACCATAACGAAACAGATATTTTAACCCTTACATGGCCACAATTATTTGCCAGATTACATACACATATTAATATTTGGCACACAGGCAACAATTAAGAATAACATGACAGGCAGCTATTATTCATTTTATTAATGGACACTACACATTAAGATATTAAGGTGACAACATTTTCTTTATATAAGGGGTAAAATAACACATTATATTTTGTTGTATTACATTATTTATCTATGCTTTTATTTTTTGTTTGCTTTTTGTTTTTGTTTTTTTTCTGTTTTTTTTTTATGACAAACGGTGGGGTTTACAAAGTGAGTACCGATTTCTAGTAAATCGATACTCACACCCATCTCTATATTCTTGCCGTTAAAGGCGAGTTTACACAGATTTGACAAATTGCTCTATAGTATGTGCTCTGCCTTTTGAAACTCATCGTAGTGATTTATTCTACGGCTAATTTTATAAATCCTCATCTCCGGCGAGTTTTTTGCTGATTTTACTTTTGTAAATTCAGCAATTTAAAACTCAATGGAGATTGCATCCAATCTTTGGCGAGTTTTACAAACTCGACTTTAGTAAATCTGGCCCCAGGTGTTGACTTAGCTTAACCCCTATATATTCAAGAAGTTGGCAATTTATTCTTTGGCACATTACAAGAAATCTTGCCAGAGTTTACCCTTCTCTGTTTGTGAGTGTTGTGTGAGTGTTTGTTTAAAAAAATTGAAAAAGAAATTACAACATATACTTCTCACCTTCAACATTTGCTTATATCAGTAAAGCATAAACTGGAGTGGATGAGTATTAGAGTTGAGATAGGATGTTTCCTGGCCCAAGTCTAAATAGTAGCTGGTCCTTACCTCTGTTTAATAAACCAAAGTAAAGTATTCTCACAGCATGTAAAGAATAAATGGAATTTGACTGTCCATAAAATTCAACATGTTTTGCCCAGGGGTGAATTTAAATCTTATTTTCACACTGGGTCTAGTCCATACTTATATTTCTGTGTATGTCACTTGCATATGTTACAAATGCTATTAAGTATTAGCAACCAACGCTTTTAAATCGTATTTGTTTCCTATACACTGTCGCAGTACATAAATATCACAATATTCACACATGACATATACTTACCATAAATACTACTGTTTTTATCAAGACTACAAACCTACAAATAAGAACATTTATTTGAACACTCACAGGGTTAATTAACAGCTAAGTAAAAAAAAATATGGCAAATCTGGAAATACTTTGTGAAAATACATGATTTAATAAAGACTTTCTAAATTATTTAAAGGTCTATTTATAACTTTAACTTTACTATGTATAGAACAGAATGTGCAACTGATCCAGTCTTGCAGGTCATCACAACTGCACTAGATGTTGTTAGGTTATTAACATTTACTGTGTATTTATGCAAACAAACTTCTTGTTATAAAAATGTATTCATGACTAGAGGAAGAACATGTGTGGTGTCGGAAATGAAGGTGCTATATATGTTTCCCAGTTTATTAAATTAGTCTGCTAAGATGTTTCAGCCTCTGAAATTCACTGGGTTCAAAACACCAGGCAGGCTTTCACTATCCTCTTACAAAGCTTTGTGATATGTAAAAGCAGCTTGTAAAGAGGATCATACCATACAATACTAGTCACAAAGGAAAGGTTGTCAAACAAACCTTGGCAAGTTTCCAAGCTAAGTTCATTTAAAATAGGTCACTGGGTGTGCAGAAAAAATAAAGATAAGTCTGCTTGGTTGAGCTGAGACGCATGTTATTTAATGTTTAACTATCATACCACATTCATAGCATGATTGACCTACTTTTGAATAGCCTGATAGTGCAAGGGATTATGATAATAGAATCTGGCAGAAACGTGGATTATTGAATAAGTTAATTACATTTATATATGTGACCGCACTGCTCTTTTTAATTCTCAGTACAATCTGATTTATAGATAGTGATCTCTGAACAGAGCCGTAGCAAGGAATTTTTGTGCCCGGGGCCAAAATAAAAAGTGATGCCCCTGATCCTGGATTTTAAACCAATTTATATCATTAAAAGTGAACTAATGGCCCTTGGCGGCCGCCCCTATTGCACACCCCTAGTTACGGCCCTGTCTCTGAATGTGGCGCAAGTAGTGATCTGATATCATATCCCCTGCTGTATTCACACATCTGTGTGAGCCCTTGGTTATAACTGTGCATTGTAATATAGTTATGCAGAACTCAACATGATGACCTCACAGAGGTACTTTTACAATAACTCTGATTTGAATTTAATCATTTACTGCAGTTGAGCAGAGAATAAAGAGAGACAGAGACAGAACATATGAAGCAGATTTTTAAACAGATCACTAAGTAGAACAGACTCCTAAGAAAGTTAGTTTCATGACCAAAAGTTATATTTGGAAATAGCCTCCAGTTAAGGAGTTGTGCCAGAACACTTATTAGGGTTTTCCAGTCTAGGGTAGGAAATTAGGAAACATCCATAAAGAGTCAGAAATTCTGATTTGTGGACTTGCCCATTCAATTATATATCTCGATAGCTGCTGTACTATATAATGCTTGCCAAGACTTCTGAAATGTTGTGAGACTCTTGAAAAAAAGCCAGGACACCCAGTATCCCAGGAGAGTGAGTAACTCTAACAAAGTTGACTCACAATGTGGTTTGAAGGTGTAAATTGTGTGATCAAGCCCCATCACTGCTGTTCAGGTCTGTTATTAGTAGCATTGTTGATGACTTGATATATAATGAAAATTGCAGTCCCCAGCTTAACAATGCTGTGATCCAGGATCTCTCAGAGGGAAGAAATATAGCACTGGCAAATATGCACTAAATCTGATTTACTGTTATTACATCATCTGTGTCTTAACTAGGGTGTTACAGTCTCCAGGGGAGTTTCTCACTGGGATGCAGAGTCTAAACCAGGGCCAGGTATTCACTGAAGCCCCTGATGGTGGGGATAGGCTTATCTGCTAGCACCTGATAGGTTGCGGGCCCCAGCAATAGCTCCCAAGGAAAGCCTGTAGCGAAGGTGCTTGAACAGGAACCGGCTCACAACCTGGAACCCTTGCACAACAAGCGATAAGCGAGAACCCTTGTTCACCAGACAGGAGATATGATGTTAGGAGCACAAGTATACAAACAAGAATTTGGGCATACAAGATAGCAGACAGGAACCCAAGCATACAAGATGTCAGACTGGAACTACAAAGGTATAGACCAGATCAGTATGGGATCCACAGGTGTGGAACAGATGACAGACAGGGTCTCCCAGGAATAGCTGCAGGATGGAATTAGCAAGAGACAAAAGGTATATGCGGAGACTGATAGCGGGTGATAGAGAGATGGAAAACAATGCACTGCAGGCAAGAGAGTGGATTCCGATGGACTAACTCATGCTACACACACACTGTAATATGGAACACAGTGGAGATGGTAAACACTGGAGAGTAACTCACGGGAAAGACACAAGGAGAGATGTAACGCACCAAGTGAATAACAACAGAGGGGACCCGGGACCTGGGACCCGCATGCTGCGAGATAACAAACACAGCGGCACACACACACAGAAACCAGGTACAGGTGGTGAGAGGTGGAAAACTCACAGACACTCAGCAGTGGAGGAAACACTGTACCGGTCAGAGACCGCAGCTGCCAGCCTGAGTAGTACGGTAATGGTATGAGATGATCCTTCCAACCAGTGTCGCCACTCTTCAAATGCCATCTTGATGGCCAAAAGTTCACGATTGCCCACATCATAATTCTGTTTAGCTTTAGAAAATTTATTTGAGAACAAGGCACAGGGATGTAATTTGGAGTCTTTAGGGTTTTTCTGAGAGAGGACTGCCCCTGCTCCCACATCAGAAGGATCTACCTCCACCCCAAAACGTAGAGCGGGGTTAGGGTGGTGCAGAATGGGTGCCGTGGTGAAAGCTCTCTTCCGGTCCTGGACAGCTTGTCTGTTTTTTTTAGGTTCATTTTCCAGGATCTGACCCTTTTTTTTTCAAGTCCAAAAGGCATGACAAGATATTCATAGTGTCCAGAGTGTGTGTTAGGTGGTCTTCCATTTGTCACCTTCCCATAACCGTGCCATGTTATATGCTCCCCGCAGGTCAATCTTTGTGTAAATCTTGGCCTCTTTAAGCTGTTCGAATAGGTTGGTGATGAGTGGGAGTGGGTACGAGTTATGTACTGTTGATCAATACAGGGCCGGAGGGATCCATCTTTTCTCCCAACAAGGAAAAACCCAGACCCTACCAGGGACTTTTTGAAGACGGATGAACCCCTTCTTTAAATTCTCCTGTATAAATTCCTCCATGGCATCAGGTTTGGCACATTTTCTTTGAAAACACAACCATGAATTCAGCATATTGCTGTAGGTATTCCACTGGGATTATGCTCCTTAAAGGGACTGTCAGGCATGTAGAAGAGCATTGTGAATCCCAGCGGACAATATCCCTTGTCTCATGCTATGAGTGGATTATGTTTCTGGAGCCACTAGTATATTCCCAACAGATGGACAGAATCTCTAATTGCTCTGAATGACACAGACCCACGGAAATCTGTACCGGGGCTGTGCAGGGGTTGTCCAGGGATGTTCACCAGTCTAGATGTGAGATCAGAGTCTCCGCTGTCCACTGGACTTGAGCTTTTGGGGTACACAGAGTGACTGGGACACTTAACAAATTCAATGAAGAGAACATGACGCTTTACAGAGAATATTTACATTCACATCAGTCATACAACATAGTTACGGACGAATGGGCGTTCTGTACTTACGGCCAGCAAGCCAGCGTAGCTCTGGATCAGGCCCTATGTTTCAAAGGTGCATTTACAAATACTGTGTACTAAAAATTTTGTTTAAACTGTCATAAATGTGGTAAGTAATATGGAATTATTACACATTTTCCTTGATAACATCGATTGGCCTAAGATATTACTGCAAATTTCTTTGTGTCATCAACATTTTTCTTGGTCCAAAATATGCTGATGATAAAATTAGCTTTTTATTCTACTGTCACAAGCTAGCAGATTTTTGCTGTGAGACAGTTTGCCCCCTAGTGGAAAAATATGGAAACAACCAAAAGAATTTGGTCAATACATCTGTCTGTCAGTCTTCAGAATGTTTGGAAATAGCGGTACTAATTTATAAAATAATAATCAGAATTCTTGACCACAATCTGTTTTAATAATGTTCTTCCTCATTATTATATCTTATGACAGCAATGGGTCTGGTCCAGAGGTGAGTATACGCCAGCTGGTGTGAAATATCTTCACATGATGTTTCACTGCTCAGAACCTATGTGCATGCAATCATGCCCCATTCAGACCCGCTGCAGCTGAAGTGAATGCACTGTTCGTAACATTAATTCCCATAATACAACACAGTCTTACTACCCTGGACTCGCCAATGTATTTGGTCATGTAGCTGCATTGAGTTTATCTGCTTTGTGCCCATAAGCTACATACTATAGTTGATAGCAAACCAGAGGTACTGTTGCCTGTGCCTTTGAATTGTGCACACCATGGCCACAATTGCTGCCCGCATATACTGCACACACACGCCGCTTTATTATTTCCGTGTGCCTCTGAATCAGGTCCAGTATGAGGAACTTTGAGATCTGAGCATATAGCATTATTAGCATATAATAGTAATGATTTACTTTTTGTAGTTTTCTAGTACTTCAAAGATCCACCAGTGGAAAACATTAGTTGTATGAACGTTTGTTATTGTGATAAGACAATAAATACTTATAGTGCCGTAATGTAGAATATAGGCGTTAAACCACTTATTGTACACCTCCTCTGCTAGCCATAACAAAATCCTTTGTATCACAACTAGGTATCATATGAAAAAGCTACCTATATAAATTATTATAACAGTGGGGTGTGCAGTGGTTTGCATATTTATAAAGCAATATCAGTACAAATCATTACTATGAAATAGACAGTAGATGGCAGCAGCATTACATCTAAATGCTTATATATAAAAAAAAAAAAGCCTATATACTCATATAGAGCATAGTTGCCAACTCTCCCTGAATATCAGGGAGACTCCCTGAAGATTGGGTGATCTCCCTGACTCCCTGAAGTGTTTGGTAATCTCCCTGATTCTAATTTCATCCATTGAGGTCTATGGAGATGACCAATTTCATGGAGGCCAAGACGTAATGAAAGAATCTTGTTAATCAGCTGCATCGTCACTTTTAGCTGTTCTATAAAGATAGTAATGAAAGTATTCACTGACAATTTAATAATCAATAAATACTGATATTTTTATTGTATAATAGCTTTCCTGGCAGTGCTAGATACACCTATGGGTGGAGCTATTCACAGGACACACCTCTTTGGCGCTACAGGACACACCCCTTTGGTGCAGAACCTTGATAGTGCTCCTACAATCTCCCTGATATTCATTTGCAAAAGTAGGCAACCATGACCTAAATACTGACCAGCCTTAATTTGGAACTAGTTTGGAGTATGAGCAATGAGGCTTCACCTCACCCCATTAATGCTGTTTGCAAATTTGCAGCTTTGCTTTTGAACCCAAGTAAGAATCAGGCCCTGAGGAAGGGACAGTAGCGCTGTATACTGCATGGGTTTGTTTTTATAATCTGTCTTTACATTATCTGCGGTGCTTAACCTAGGCTGTTTTTTAATGCTGTTTTTTAATGATGTTTTAGTGATATTATCATTGTTATTTTTACCCAGTAAAATTTAAGTATTTATACCACTTGTATAATTGGGTGTTTATTTATTTATATATTTTATATATTGTTCTTGCACTACAATAGGACTAGCTCGTATACGGCCCGTTCTATATGGTACAGTTTGAAGTCCTCTTATGTATATGTATGCTGGATTCCTTTATTAATGGTTGTCATCTTGTTCTTCTTTTTATCCCCTTGCTAAACACTGCCTTGGAGGATTTGGATAAATACAGAGATCAGACTTTTTCACATACTTTGAACCACATGGACTATTTTACAGTTAACCCTGTGTGCCGCTGCTAATTACTAAAAGTGGTGGACTTTTCATCTTGACCATATTCAAGTTTGGAGACTGTGGGTTATATGTTTTATATTATAAGTTATTTTATTATCATTTTTTAAGGTTTTTATACATCCGGCGCTTCTTCTCATCATCACTATTTTTATATTGTTCAGTTTTAAGGTTTGGGACTCCTTGTTGATGAGAGCTGTTGCTGGGTTGTTATAGCGCTTTTAAAGTGGTATACCCCCCTTTATTTCTATTGTAAGCTTAATATGGCTTGATTTCAGCTAAAGAAGGCCTATATTGTGTTTATCCAGAAGAGGCATGGCTTGTGCTCAGCCAGTGGAGGTGTGTCTTGTGCTCAGCTACAGGAGGCGTGTCTTGTGCTCAGAGAGAGGAGGCGTGTCTTGCGCTCAGACAGAGGAGGCGTGTCTTGTGCTTAGCTACAGGAGGCATGCCTTGCGCTCGGCCAGAGGAGGCGTGTCTTGCGCTCGGCCAGAGGAGGCGTGTCTTGGGCTCAGAGAGAGGAGGCGTGTCTTGTGCTCAGATAGAGGAGACGTGTCTTGTGCTCAGACAGAGGAGACGTGTCTTGTGCTCAGACAGAGGAGGCGTGTCTTGTGCTCAGACATAGGAGGCGTGTCTTGTGCTCAGACAGAGGAGGTGTGTCTTGCGCTCAGACAGAGGAGGCGTGTCTTGTGCTCAGACAGAGGAGGTGTATCTTGCAATCATTCAGACTTCCATGCATTGCCTATGGGGGAGGTTTCCCACTACCCTCTTTTTCACATGCAATTACTGACAAATTCAACAACTTTAAATAAATGAGGAATGTTTATTCATCGTAATTCAGTGAACTAAAAATAAAATAACTAATAGCAAAATATGCACAATCGTACGGTCCTTGGCAATCATCGGAAGGCGCTGATTATTTTGTTCTTGAACAGTGTTATTAATAGGATCCAGGTGATTCTGCTGTTGGTAGGAAGGAAATAATCTGAACCTTTGCAGTTTAACATAATATGTCCCAGAGCAAACCAGCAGGTCTTTGTAGAGAAGCAGGTCACAATAATTGGGTTGTGGTGGCCAGTCCGACAATGACAGAGCCGAAAACTGAATGGCGGCTGTATCACGGGCGAAAACCTCAGCACATACAAAACTGCTATTGGGATTGGGACAGGCTGCGGCGGGTATAAGGTTAGGGTTAGGGTTTAAGGGAAAGGTTAAGGTTAGGCTGCAAGACATGGAGGGTTAAGGTTAGGGCTCAAGAAGGGGAAAGGTTAGGGTTAGGCTGCGGGACATGGAGGTTTAGTGTTAGGCTGCAGGACATGGAGGGTTAGGCTGCGGGACATGGAGGGTTAGGCTGTGGGACATGGAGGGTTAGGCTATGGGTCATGGAGGTTTAGGGTTAGGCTGTGGGACATGGAGGGTTAGTGTCAGGCTGCAGGACATAGAGGGTTAGGCTGTGGGACATAGAGGGTTAGGCTGCGGGACATGGAGGTTTAGGCTGTGGGACATGGAGGGTTAGTGTTAGGCTGCAGGACATAGAGGGTTAGGCTGTGGTAATAGGGGGTTAGGCTGTGGGACATAGAGGGTTAGGCTGCAGGACATGGAGGGTTAGGCTGGGGACATGGAGGTTTAAGGTTACGCTGCAGGATGTGGAGGTTTAGGGTCAGGCTGCGGGACATGGAGGGTTAGGGTTAGGCTGCAGGACATGGTGGGCTAGGGCTCAAAAGGGGGAAGGTAAGGATTAGGGCTAGGTGGAAGGTTAGGATTAGGGATGAAAAGGAAGGTTAGGGTTAGGCTGCATAAAACGGAGGTTAAGAAAAGGGTTAAGGTTATACCTGGCTCTATAAAATGGAGTGATATGAGTACACTAGTGACTTGATTTGTTACAATGTAGCTTGGAATGCTGTATTTGTGTCTTCAACTTCCTATAATGAATAACATGAGCAGAGTGGATGCTGTACTGATAATATCAATGAAGATAAAGCTCATTAAGTCTTTCTACCTGTTTATATCGGGGGACATAAATATATGACTCTCGCTGCCCTGAATCCCCACAGACACTTCTATAAAGGGGTCTATGATCCAGGACCTGTCTCTTTCTTCTGAGCATTATCAATGTGTATGAGACGGTTGTTGAAAGAGAGAACACCTTTTGTTAAATTAAATATCTGACACTTTCCAGAAGGGAGCAGAGAAAAGTAAAATCTTAATAATAAAAGGGTTGGATAGAGAGGCGATGGACCGGATTCAGAGTAACACAGAGTATTTTTCATCAGAACTCGTTTGCTTTTATCAGTCACAAATCCAATGAATCCAAAGATCTGGGGCCGTATTCACAGATCCGTTTTTTAAAAGTACGCAATTATACGCACGCACGCAGCAAGCCACACCCACCAACACCCAGACACTCCCCTCTCCTGGCCGTGTAAATCATGTAAATTCTCAAGTACGTATTTCTACGCCGCCCATCCGTGCGTATGTCCCCAAGTGCGATTCCCGTGTCCGTACCTAAAGCACTTATGTGCGTATATTCAACGTAACTTATGTAAATAAAGTTACTACGCATGCGCCGTTAAGGCGTACCTAAAAAAAACGCCACGTGAAAACGGATCTGTGAATACAACCCCTGATTTGCACAACTTCCTATGACTTCCATTATTATGGTTGAAATAGGAGGGGCTTATTATTATAATGTACAGCAAAGGGTAGGGATTCGACCGGCTGAGAGACCCCCGGAATATTAAACAGGGTTGCCGACTCTCCCGGAATGTCCGGGAGACTCCCGAAATTCGGGCAGTACTCACGATATCCCGGGAGAGCCAGCAAATCTCCCGCAAGTGACTTGAGGCCCGTGGTTTCACCGAAACCACGGCCTCAAGTCCTGCCCCCCTGCCTAGCAACACTTGTATACTCGTGTTGCTAGGCACAGGAAGGGACTTGATGACGCAATTTGCGGCATCAAGCCCCGTCCTGACCCCTATTTCAAGTAAAAAACGGGGCAGTATGAGCCAGGGGGCGGAGCCTTACCGCGCGCTTTGCATAACTTGCGTCATTAAGACCCGCCCCCCGAATGCGTCGCTAGCTTCTCTCCGGGATCTCCCAGAGGGAAGCTGCCAAAAGTCAGCAACCATGATATTAAAATAGGGTCAAAGAACCTGATTCACACTTGTGTGTGTGATCCGTAAGTGCAGATACACATGTAACCACCAGGGCCGGATTATCCATGGGGCGATCAGGGCGGTCGTCCCTGGGCCCCCACACACAAAGGGCCCCCACAAACTGCAGTTACAGAGGATGGATGTCAGTGATTGACATCCTCCTCTTAAGCACAGTGTATCGCAGCCGCCGTCATATTTCGGCAGCTGCGATAGGGTGCTTAAGAGGAGGATGTCAATCACTGACATCCATCCTCTGTCACTGTAGCCAGGGTGCAAGAGGAGAGCAAGGAGGCGGAGCCTTCACATAGTGCTCCTGCCCCCTGCCTGTACAGAGCTGGCTGTGCTATGCTCAGACCC
>WWET01003068.1:59817-70398 GCA_011038615.1 Limnodynastes dumerilii
CTTAGGGTCAGGCTGCGGGGAGGGGAGTCTTAGGGTTAGGCTGCAGGGAGGGGAGTCTTAGTGTTAGGCTGCGGGGAGGAGAGTCTTAGGGTTAGGCTGCTAGGAAGGGGAAAGGAGATCCATTGTGTAACATCAGGCACACGCATGTGCAGCGCAACAAGAAACACTTGACTTCCAAAAGCAGCTTTAGAAAGTCGGTGTCACACAAAGGTCTGGATCCAGCCCATAGAGGCTATAAATGGTACAGAGTATTCTAGTTTGGGAGGAGAGCTGCCCATACACTGCACTGATCATTGCTCTCAGCAGGAGGTGGCTGATAAATGGGACGATTGTTCACTATGGTAAGGTCCCGATATCGACGCCAATCACTTCTCCTGCTGGGACCGATAATCCAGGCTGAAGAGGGAGGGGCTGCCGAGATTGACCGGGAGGCCTTGCAGCTGATTGGCTGTTCATGGCCTCCTGTCAATCTCAGCACTCATTAACTACACAGGCCTCCTGTCAATCTTGGCAGGAGGTCTGCAGCTGATTGGTTGACTGTCAGAGAGATTTGCCTCCTGGCTGGTGTTTCCCCATCTCTACGACACCATAATTCCCCATAATTTTGTCTAGATTCGCTGTACCTCTAAACTCAGCAGCCAAGTCTTCAGGGACCTATTATGTCTTTCTGAAATATTCACTTGGCCTCAAGTCCCACTCTCCCTCCTTTCCAGAGGTGCGACTTAAGGATGACCTGGATAATGCGTTTGTGGCATTAAGCCCTGCGCCATCCTTAGTAACTCTTATGGCTCACAGCATTGATGCAGGGAGGCGGGACTTCAGGCAATGATTTGCATAAATCTTCTCAAGCCCCGCCTCCATACTGGCATCTTTTTCTCCCTTCTCAAATCTCCCAGAAAGAAAATGTCGACAACTATGCTTTTATTTCCTTTAGCACGCAGTATGTGAACATATATGCATTTTGTACTTAGCATAAAAGCAGAAAATACCGAACTGAAAGTGCAACAAAAGTACATTTACCTTGAGTATCAACACCCCACGGATTTTTATGCATCGTAGAAAGCTGGATGGCGTACGGCTGGGAGATTAAGGAGCTTTAACGCTGTTTGCGTCCCAAATGCTGTTAACCAAGTGAACCATTATCGCTTATTCCAACAGATGATTTATACATCCAAATGTGCTTCCTAGAAAAGGTTTAAAGCGTTTGCACGACATAATTACAGTTTTTTTTTATATAGTAAGCGTTCATTGTGAAATGTTGCTAATTATTTTTATATTCAAGTGCACACATAGCGCATGTTATTTACCGTGCGCGTGTTTAAGCCTATGTTGTGCTCATTTTTGGATTATTTAGCATTTAACAGCACACACAGGTGTTGTATTCTGAGTTGTACGTATCTTCTGTTTTTCAGTTAGGCCACGCAGCATATGGGCAGATGCATCGTCATCACTAGTATTTACACCAGGGGGCAGACATGAGCCTTAAAGAGACGCAAATGCATAGGGCTGGATCCAGACTTAAGTAAGTGCTTGAAATGAGTTACTCCTGGGCTAAACCATGTTAATTTCAGGGGGTCAAGTTAATTGTACTCTTTGCATGCAGAGATAATATCTTTGAATTGCTTACATGCAGAGATCTTTGAATTGCTTACTGCACACAGACACTGACCAGCGTTACTATCACACTGTTATTTAGACTTGGGATGGGAAACATCACCTCTCAACTCTAATTCTGTTTGCAACAGATGAAATATGACTCCCCTGCAATCAACATGGTTTAGCCCAGGAGTAACTCATTTCATGCACTTACTTATATCTGGATCCAGACCATAGTTTTCAAAGGAAACTGTGCAATAACTTGCAATAAAGTTTGCAGTAACGTTAGTTAGAGTTGCACATAATAGCGGTGCAATGTGAGCTGATTTTTATTTTGATAATTAGAAGCCGGGAACGTGAATTTCAGTCTGTGAATAAAAGTGAAGTGCAATCTAGTGCATAACACAAAGGGTCAGATTTACTAAGCTGCAGGTTTATAAAAGTGGAGATGTTGCCCATAGCAACCAATCAGATTCTAGCTGACATTCTCTAGCATGTAATAGGAAAGTGAGAGCTAGAATCTTATTCCACTTTTCCAAACGCGCAGCTTAGTAGATTTGGCCCAAAAAGTGCACAGGGCTTGGACTGAAGCCCTCTCCCGAATTAGAAGAGCTACAGCTATCCCTGCCACCCCATAACCAGTAAATGCCACTGTGGGGCGAGCAAGGTCCCCTTCGTCGGAGCTAGAGGGACCCTTAAACTGGTGCCTAGGATTGCCATAAGGGTCACCCAGGACACCACACCTGTGCCTCTTCCTCTTGCCAAGCAATTAGAGAAGTAGCAGTGAGTCGGACCGTTAAGCCCCGCCCCCTACATGCATCTATGGCTTCCCTCTGGAATCTCCCGGTGGGAAGCCTTTAAAAGTCAGGAACCCTGGGTAATGTTATGCATGGTCCGAGGGTTTAGTATTTGTTACTTTTGCTGTCAGTTTATAGCTAAAAAAAAATAAATGAGATGCACCTGGGTAAAGCAGTTTCTTACACAAATCAAACATCGCAACTCGCTAGGAGACAACACATCAGACTAACGCCTCAGAGCTCGACTGTTTTCCAAATGTCAGTGATTTTAACATCCATCCCTGTAGTGTTACCCCCATTCTGATGAGAACAGGTCTGAAATCAGACCAAAACACCCACAGAGCAAGGCAGGGGAATATGTTTAGAAGACGCTGACTAAAGGTTGTGTATGTGTATGAGGTCAAAGGGCCCGATAATCCCAATTACTTTGCTATTTCTTGATTTCAAGTGGCGAAAAGTCTCAAAGCAATTTCAGGCCGGAGAGGTGCAATGACGCCGGGAACCGGTGATTGGTTGTGTCTGGGCACAGTAAGATTGGAAGTCGTTGTTTTAAGAAGTAGGCACCACCGAGGGTCGGGAATGACCGAGGCTTCATCTTTAGCTATTTGCTTATGTTGGAAATAATAGTTTCAAATGACAGATTTCTTTCACAATCTACGACTTTTACTGCTGTTTTAGAGACAAATAAATCATAATTTGACATTGAAACTGTGCGGTTGATTCTTTCATTCGTTGCCTTCTACATTAAAAAGACAAATACTTTGTTGACATGGTTACCAGTTGGATATATGGTTGGCATTGCCACTTACATTGACACCTTGTCGCCACTTCATTGTACCACTGCTTGCTGCTGCAGCCCCCGATATTTCTTTTCCGCTCTGGTAAGAACATTGGGGGTAGATCCAGAACTACGTTTGCCGTACGTTTTTTCACGTAGTGTATTTTCGCGTGCGTACCTTCTATACACTCCCCTAGGCACACCCCTTGAATGTACGTATTTTGTCAAGATACGCTTTCCAAACCCTACCTTAACTTTTGCCAACGTAACCGCAGTGACAACATAACCGCAGTGATCCGCACACGTAGGTATGGGCAACACGAATTTACACAGCTAAGCACGCCCATACTGTACACTTTAAATATACAAACCCCACTTAACGTATTTCAGACGTATTTTGGACTCACGTAAAATTGGCACGCCCACACACGTAAGTATTTACGTGACACATACGTGAATGGCCCATACGTTCATAATTACGCTACGTTACTGAGCGTATTTTCTATGGTGCGCATGCGCAGTACTTACCAAAAGGCGATTTTACATCTCCGCCATGTGTAAATTCTGGATAGCGTTGTTCTGGATCTGGGCCATTATGTCATGTTAAGGCTAGGGCTGGCGTTGGGGTTAAGTGTAGGGTTAGGCTTAGTGTTGGGGTTAGGGTTAAGATCAGGATAGGGGATAAGGTTAGGGATCATGGTGAAAGCTAGGGTTTATTATCTGCTATTTGATGGTGTCTTTATATATCTGATTTTTGTCTGTTTCCCATGACTGTTTATTAAATATCATTATCGATTTTTACACAACACAGCGATCAGATTGGACAATCATTTATTTTCACCCTTACAGCGCTTGTGTCGCATCTGTAACTACAGAGGTGGAGGGGGTGTGTCCAAAAGAACAGAACGAGTGCCTAATTTGCATCATGGCATTAACTTGCGAGCAGAGCATATACAGTCGGAGGGCAGATCGGAATTGCTGGGACACCTCTGTGTTGAGGTATGGGGTCTGCACCTTCTCTGCCTTTATTTTTTTACCAGTCCTTATATTACCAGTTGTATACCCAGTGTATAAAATGTAATAAAAAATTCATGTTGCTGTAATGTTGGCAGTATTCATTAATTATATTGAACCGGATTCAGAATTGCGTATGACAGGACATTCCGTGCATGTGTTCTGCACATCAGAATGCACTATGGATGATTCTGAATCTTGCAAAGTTACCAATTCTTATGGAGGAGCGTGAGGACCCACCATATGTACAGCTTGTACGCAAAGTGGGAGAGGGAAGTTATTGAAACCATGCAATAATGCGATAAGGGCGTGGCTAAGCCCTTACATATAATCCTCTATTACAAACGGGTTCATTTTGCACAAGGCCATAGGGAAGAAACAGATTTTGGCATGTGGGTGGGGCTTAATTATGCAATTTATGCATATTGTGTCCTGAAGCACCACCCACTGCCCATCAACACTGCTATTCATAGTGTGCCTGGGGTTGGGCGGGGCTAAATGATGAAAATGACATCAAGTCTCATCCATTCCCTAGTAACACTGGTTGAAGTGATAGGCAGGGGGGCGGGACTTGCGGGAGATTTACCAGTTCTCCCTGTATCCTAAATTTCGTGAGTCTCCCGGATATTCCGGGAGAGTTGGCAATCCTGCCATGTACGTAAAAGTAAAGGTACAGTTCAGGGTACGAAAACTACGTATTTTCGAGGGGATTGCACGGGGGGTGGTCTTCCCTTGCATGTATTGAATATAGGATCGCACTTAGCAGACATTAGCCTCCATGCACAGTCTCATGAGCGTTGGGCCTTATTAGTTCTGGATCCCTCTGGTCCATTGTATAGGGATCCCGTGGAGGATCTGGTGCCGTCTTTTGGGTATTGGAGGAATAAAAAAGGCTTAAACACAAGCAAATGGTACACAAAAGGTTCCAGAATCATAAGGTGACTCAGAGTTTGCAATTCATTAAAAACTGAATAGAAATCCATTTGAGAAATTTCAACGTCTTCTTAATGGAATTGACAGACGTTAAAGTTAATTTTGTTGAGTTGGTTTCCGGTAAAGTTCCTTTTTACTTTGTTCAAGTGCACTTTAATAAAAAAAAATTTTGCAACCGTGAAAAAAGAGAGAGAAGAAATATAGTGTGCTATGTTCAAAAAGAGTGCGTTTATTGGTAAATCTAAAAAATATGTGAAACACTATTTAAAAAAATTAATAAAATATGTGCAGAGAACTCATACCCAAAAATTTTAGCCAGTCAACTCTGTGTAAATGAAATTAGCGGTCAAAAGGGATATATCGCATGTAAACCCCACGCGTTTCAATCACGATCTTTGTCAAAAAGACTTACAAGTTTCCCAAATGGACTTTGCTTTTCTTCCATTTGGTGAAGAAATACAAGCTGTAAGTTGCCATCTCTTATTTGTATACCTTCTTCTTATGTGTTTAACCCTTCAAGCAACGCAATTTTGTAATTTTGTAACTCCGGAACCTACAAAGACCTGGAATATTATGACAACAAATATGTAATTGCATGAATTTTACATTTTGGGTAATTGCAGATTTAAATTACACGTCCTTGTGCATTGGTGTCAATCACTTGAATCATTAAGTCGACAATTAACCTGTCGGCACTGAAATGCCTGGGTATACACTGGGGCTTTTTCTGCCAATAATCGCACAGATCACATGATCAGCGACAGTTTCAGCAGACATCTTACTGGTGTATACTGTCCAACGGTGATACAGTATCATCTGAAACAGCAAATGACCGTTTGATTTGATATTTAGGGCACATTGCTAACTCAGTAACAATGAAAAAAATATACTATAGTGGGACTGCGACCCCTATAGCTGGATAGTTCCACTGCCGGGGGGTACACCCAAGAACCCCCAAATCTTAGACAGCCCTCTGGGTGTGAATCAGAGGGAAATGCAAGAGTATATAAGGTAAAAGGATGGTATAGGAATGTCCGCTAGGGGTGCATACCAACAGTCCATACACAAAGTCTGTAAAATATGAAGGGTCTTTGTTGCTCAAAGTTCTTATCTCCAGAAATGTCTTTCTACTTTTTCTAATACGTTCTTGTTCAAGGTGGCTAACTCGCCACCTATCAGATAGATTATTGTAACGTTGACAGCTGCCGGCATCGTATCCCTGCTAAAATAGGAATTTTCAAATATATAACGCTTTTGGCAGCGATACAGATAACAGTTATACGGCTGTATCATAGTAGGATTTGTGGTTTTCAAAGAAACGACCATAACAGTATTACTTACCCATCAAGATGAGCTATTCCAATGGAAAACTTCATCTAGCCCCTAGCTCTCAGATGTCAGACTATGCAAGTGAGTGTGGTTACAATATGCCAGGATGTCTATATAATAGTGCCCAATGCTAGCTGCCCAATACAAAGAATTTGCCCAGAACTTAGAAGTCTATGGGCTCTATTTACAGACAGCGCATAAATCTTGGGAGTGATAGTGATCCAGGCTCGCTTATCATCGCAGCGAGCCTGGACACTTCACTCCCCAGATTTATAAACACTCACCTTCATCATGAAGACTCACGATGTCCGGTGAGTGTTTTCCCTGCATCACCGGCGCTTCACTCGTATGTGAAGCGCCGACGATGCAGTAAAATAGTCGCGCATGCGCCGTACACGCACTATGGAGAGAGACAGGGTGTATGGTAACAGTGCTCACTGCTCTATATGATCCAGTCACACAGCAGTATTACTGCCAGGACTGAGAAGCATATTACTATGAAGAGAGACAGGGTGTATGGTAATAGTGCTCAGTGCTCTGTATGATCAGTCACACAGCAGTGTTACTACCAGGACTGAGGGGGATATTACTATGGAGAGACAGGGTGTATGGTAACATTGCTCTGTGCTGTGTATGATCAGTCACACAGCAGTGTTACTACCAGGACTGAGGGGATATTACTATGGAGAGAGACAGGGTTATGGTAACAGTGCTCAGTGCTGCGTATGATCAGTCACATAGCAGTGTTATACCAGGACTGAGGGGACATTATTATGAAGGGAGACAGGGTGTATGATAACGGTGCTCAGTGCTCTGTATGATCAGTCACACAGCAGTGTTATACCAGCACTGAGGGGATATTACTATGGAGAGAGACAGGGTGTATGATAACGGTGCTCAGTGCTCTGTATGATCAGTCACACAGCAGTGTCACTACCAGGACTGAGGGGATATCACTAAGGAACCTATTAAGATAATCATTTATTATTCACATAGGTTAGTGGCATTATTTTAAGATAAGCTGCATACTGTGGATTTCTTTTTGTAGTGTCCTTAAAGGCTGTTATGGCTGGTATTTAACTACTGTATAAACTAGAGAAGACAGACCATAATATTGTATTGCAGAGTTGTATGGAAGTGACTGCAAATGTGTAGCATAGATCTTTAGCAGATTTCAGACAGATGCTGTTGGTGTCACTGTCTATGTACAGAAAGTAAAAGATGCAATTGTAGGATTACAGCTCCTGCCAAAACAAGCTTATAGCTGGCCAGACATGCTGGAAATTGTAAACCAGATGGAGAGCTACTGTACAGATTATACTGACAGTAAATAAGGAATAGGATTGTAAAATGATGTCTGCGCACATCTATCTATCTATCTCATATCTATCTATCTATCTATCTATCTATCTATCTATCTCATATCTATCTATCTCATATCTATCTATCTCATATCTATCTATCTATCTATCTAATCTCATAAACAGTAACATACATCTAGCCATGTTCTCAATTTCCCACCTACTTGAAACCGAATTAATACTGTATAATGAATTGCAACAAAGATTTTCTGCCAGAAAGAAGTATGAAAGTGTAACTGCACACAGGTTAAAAACATTTTACTACCTGGGAATATTTGACACCTCAGGAAAGTTTTGGACTAGGGTAATATAAACGTTGCATATTCAGAAAGAGAAGTTAATATGACTAGTGTTTCTTTTATATATCTGTAAATTATATAAATAAGAGATAGACAGGTTATGAGTGGAATCTCTAGGTTCTAATTGGAGTTTGATATCCACATGCTGCCTACTTTAAAAAGTGATTTCATTTAAGGTATTTACATTAACTCAGAAAATCATTATTACTGGGCACTAAAAAGAAATATAAAAATGACTATACACCTGAAAGTAGCAGAGGACTTACAATAAATGTGTAAGCTGTTTACTGTATCAGGATTGTAAAAAAAAATGACATATTCCTGTATCTAGTTGTGTAGGGGTAGTGTGTGTTATAAAACTCTTAGCAGCAATTTCCCCAAAATGACTTTAACAAATGATATTTTACAAGCCTTCCTATCATACAGGTAAATACTCATTTGTGAGTAAAAAAAAATACATTAATACATACTGTGCTGCTGTGATTTACATAACAATTATATGGAGATTTTCCTGCCTATGACTCAATCTAGGTAGGTGTGGAGTAGAAACAGTACACTAGGTTATAAGGTACAATTCCACTTATTCTATGTTTACAATACTACAATGCATGTTCTATCTAAGT
The DNA here is from genome assembly GCA_011038615.1 of Limnodynastes dumerilii. Classification (NCBI taxonomy): domain Eukaryota; kingdom Metazoa; phylum Chordata; class Amphibia; order Anura; family Limnodynastidae; genus Limnodynastes; species Limnodynastes dumerilii. Next base: position 68,548 of record WWET01003068.1, read on the forward strand.
CATATTCAAGAGAATGATCTATAAATACAATATCTTTCAAAAAATGTGCTTTTATATTTCAATATTTTCAAGTTAGCAACTGCAATGAGAAGGCAAGAAGCCATATCTTCTATACGCAACATATCCTATATCCAGAATACCAGTATACAGTAGCTGGCAGAATGTAACCAGTCTTGTCAAATAAAGTAGTATAAAAATCAAAGGGGATAATAGTGTGTTACGCATGAATAATAACCTGTAGATAAAAAGGCAGGTGAGGGATACATATTTAATACTTTAAAAACAATCTTATTGTACTTTCTGCATACAGACATGGCAATGTATTGTGCATGGTTTTATTTAGTTGATTAAATAGCAACAAATGCAACAAACGTGCATGTTACCAATGTCATGTGACTTGAATGAGCCCCATCTTTTCACCACATGCCGTGTTGTCAGTTCTAATGGCTGACTACAATGCTCATACCACAGTTATCTTACAATTCTTCTACAATAAGTCCTACCCACACTTACTTGTTACTGTCATACGTTTACCACTGAATCTGCCTGAAGGCAACCTTGTCCCTCACACAGTACACCCCAGACCACCATCCCAGGCATCTGTATACAAACCGCCTATCCATTAAATAAAGGGGAGAAATGAAAGAGCCAACGGGCAAACACAGGACATCAGGAATGCATAAAACATCAAGAACAGTTTCAGAACTAATAAGTGACTACAGTATTTGTATGTGATTTAATGTAGTTGAGATACTACATTAAATTATCTATTAATTGAAATAATGACCAGTCTAGCACAAGAATCATGCTTGGCAAAGGCAAATTAGCTGACAGAGATACACAGTACTGCTTGTACTTGGTGTTCTGTGTGTGCTCCTTTCACTAAATGAATTATACTTACTTTGCAACACAATCATCAATACAGAGAATTGGTATGTACAATAATAATCAAAGTAAAGCATAGATGGAATTGTACATATTTATTATCTTTTAGTTCCCATGACAAAAGAGAATATGTTGTTTCCACATTATCTCAGAACACAATTAAAGTCACAGATTGTGTAAAAAAGTTACTACGCATGCACAAAATCTTAGTTGCCGACTCTCCCGGAATGTCCGGCAAATCTCCCGCAAGGGACTTGAGGCTCGTGGTTTCCACAGACTCGAGTCTTGCCCCCCTGCCTGGCAACACTAGTTTACTAGTTTTGCTAGGGACAGGGAGGGACTTGATGACGCAAATTGTGTCATCAAGCCCCACCCCATCCCTATGAAACCCCGAAAGGGGTAATTGATAGTCAGGGGCAGGGCTTAATGACGCGATTTGCATAAATCATGCCGTTAAGACCCGCCCCCTGCATGCATCTATGGCTTCCCTCCGGGATCTCACGGAGGGAAGCCATTAAAAGTCCGCAACCCTGCTAAAAATACGCATGGAAAAAGCTGCACTTACTTACTGTGTGAATACGGTCCAAAAATCTTTTCTGACAATAACAAAATCTTCATTCTCTATTCTTGAGCTGTGTCACTATTAAGTAGCATGTGGTTTTATCTCTAATAGAAATGTTCTTCCTCACTTCTATTGTAAATAATAAAAATATGTTTTTAAAAAGTTTACATTCAATTAACTTCAGGATTTAAAACTGATGCCAGATGTCTTAAGAGGTATTGGGGTAGATCCAGAACAATGTCCGCGAGTGAATTTACGCTAAATTCACACATTAGTACTTACGGCGCATGCGCACGGCAGATGTTACGCCATGTAAGGCATAGCGTAAGGGGCAGTCACGTGTCAGTAGAGTCTCAACTTAGGAAGGGGCGTGCCAGCCATACGCCACCAGTATTTACGCTTCG
>WWET01003068.1:81156-92822 GCA_011038615.1 Limnodynastes dumerilii
ATATATACCCCTGTAGTATAAATTTACAGAAGAATATATATATATTAAATATGGTCCCCCTGATTTCTACAGAATCCTTAGCCTGGTATTGGCCGGTATTGTCTCCAGCGGCGTTTATCCTGTGTTTGCCATGTGGTCGATATTTAATGCTGTTTAAACTTGTGACTCGGTACGTTGCCTGATTTTAGCGATTGATGGAATAAAAAAGATAATGCACTATGAAGCACCACTGTCCTTCCCTCTTCTTTTAATATATATATATATATATGTATGGAGTATGCATGTTGGGTGGGGGGAGGTCAGCTAAAAGCTTAGGTAAATTCTGCATTACCCACCAGCCGCTTTTTATGTGGGGCTAATGAATAATCATCGAGCTTGTAAGTCCCATGCGTGCGAGGAAACTGTACTTCTATCACACGTACGGACATTGGAATTGCACACGTGTAAAGTCCATTAGGCATGAAAGGAACGGCTATGCTTCCAAACTTCTGCATCTGGCTCCTTCTTCCTTAAAATTTCGTGTTGGCTTCTAGGTTTCAAAACATTTGTCGCGCTCTGCACTCTTTGATAAAATTGGGCCGGATCTTGAACTAAGTCCGACAGGGGACTTCCCGCAAATCATAAGTTCTCTGTCTCAGAACATCTACGCATGCACGCGCCAGATTTTCCAATAATGTAAGTACTAACGTACGTCAGTTACGATGGCTGTATCCCTGCCATATAGGCGGGGATAGCCATTTAAATGAGGGGTCTAGGGAAGCCTCGTTATGACTGGGTACGGCCGCAGACCTAGTCGTTAAAGTTAAGGTAGGAATCTGCACACGTAAGTGCCCAGATTTGCTACCAACAGCGGGGAGTGCAGGGGACGTTACGGGACTGCTACAGGAGCGTAACTACGGACCCCTACATGCCCGTAGAGTGTGCCGCGGTCAGGATCTGGCCCATTGACTGGAAATATGTCATTTTAGAGTTGCCCTTTCACCTTTAAAACCAGGATTCTCTGCTCCTAACCTAAATCCCACACTATTGAAGCTGACACAGAAATGGTTGCATTAAAGATTTTATTTTATACATTTTTTTTAAGTCCACTTTAAAAAAATAAATAAATAATTTCACCTTTAAAACCAGGATTCTCGGCTCCTAAACCTAAATCCCACACTATTGAAGCTGACACAGAAACGGTTGCATTAAAGATTTTATTTTATACATTTTTTTTAAGTCCACTTTAAAAAAAACAAAAAAAACAAACTGAAAGTTAAGGGTTCGCATCGTTTCATGTAGTCGACAATTCCAATCTGTAACCCAGGCTGTGAGAAGAAGAGAGTAGTTCAGGGAGCCACAGCTGGGAGTTATCGTGTCCTCTGAAACTCTCTATTTAATTATTTCGTTAATGTTTTACTGTAGCAAAAACATAGTACAACTGTAGTTCAATAAATGTCAATTCAAAGCAGTCGGCTTCTTCCTATGACCTCAGCTGAAGAACCAGTAATCCTCTTTTTCCTGTTTCACAAGTGACTTGATCTCCCCTCAGCTCGAGCCTCGTAATTGTATTCTACATTGTCCAGGAACACTCCAGTCTTCACACAGAAGGTTTCTTGGCGTTACATGAATCCTGTGAGCATGGAGCTTCCAGGGTGAGAAAGTTGTGGTCCTCGGGGGTCGAGTGAAGGGGAGAGAACCAGAAGGCGGTGATGAACACATTGACAGCTGTGATAATTAGGATTAGCCCGGTCACGATGTTATTCAGAAGGTGTACTCTATGAGATGAAATGAAGGCAAATCAATGATCAAAGACGTAGCACCGACAGAGAACTTGCTATGTACTTTAATTGTTATGATAAGACGGACCCCAGAGAGCCGTTCTCTCTTACATTTTACAAGCTATGAAGTCTAATCGTGTATAAGTTGGCAATTTAGCGGTGGGGAGATGGGTTTATTCTAGCATTGCTGATGAAGCTTATTGAATGGACAATTGACTGGTGAAAGTCAACAGTCAACACAAGTCATAAAGTAGGGTTGAATTTAGGGATTTTCTGTGGCAATAACACAACTGCAGTGGAGGTCCTATGCCGGATTCCCGTTGCATGCTAAGCTCTTAACGGGTAAAGGTCGAAACACTCCGCTCGCTTGTACGGAGTTATGCGTCCAGGCTCCTACTTTAACATTTCCACCCAGTAAAATGGGTGTTGGAAATGTGGATTGTACGTAAGCCCTTACTTTACAATCTGCATCCCTTCCCCTGCCCATGCGCTTTACGCCTCCAGCTCTTTCCCGCCCAACCGGCATATTCCCTAGCAGGATGGATCTGGAATTCTTTCCTGGTATGTCCAGGCACTGCGGAGCCCTGCACGCTTTGCATTATCAAAAGGGGCTGTTTTCCAATCCTAGCGATCGGATAATGGAAAATTCAGGATCTGGTTCCATGATACCTCCAACAGCTTCAGACAGAGGCGCCATTTTTTTTTCTTTTTTGGTACCAAATGCAGAAATGTTTAATTACCTGCCCTTATAGGTGTTAGAACAAGGATGGGAAAGGGGCAAGGGGGGTGCCACAGCAGGGGGGGTACCAGGGGAGAGAGTGCAAGCAGCGGATTGCACAGAGAGAGTGCTAGGCACTGTCTGTGCAATCCTCTGTCTCCGTCTCCTCTACTCCGCGGCAGCTGCCTCCCATCTGAGTGACGCCGATGTGACCCCAAGGTATATTATAGTATATTAAGTAAGTACTGGTGTTTTGTTCATACATAATTGGCATTGCATTGTGGATAGAACCTTGGACTGGATTCAGATCTAACAGTTAATTCTGTGTATGGTGTCTGCAACGGAGGCTAACATATGGAATTAGCTATCCCCAGTTCCTCACGTAGCCACTCCCCCTACGTGCGGATGGTGGATCTGTGCACAGGACCCTGCCTTAAGTATTAGATCGTGCCCAGCCCTTACTGTATGATTTACATGCATACGCATACCCACCATGTGTAACTCAAACGCATGGTGGCAGGGCTGCCATGAGGGGGGGAAGGGGGAAGGGCAGGCAGGCCCAGAGCTGATGGGCCCGCCATCATTAGCAGGCCTATGCGCAGGGAAGAACTTCAGCTTTTAACAAAGGTCCATAGGGCCCTGACCCCTGTGACATCACCAATGACGTCACATGGGGAGGCGATGTGCCCCTGGCCTCACAAATTCTGACGGCGGACCTGCATGGTGCTTGGCCCGGACCCCCTTGCGGAGGATAAAATCTGCAGGGAATGCGATGTAGAAGACTTGGTACTGTGCATGCACAGTACTAATTCACAGCTGACCTATGTACCTGGTGTGTGTAATTCAGCTGGTTCTATGAAATCTGTCTTTTCTGCATAAATATTTGATGTATTTGTATTCCACGGCTCTCCGGTATAACCACAAATAATAATGAGAAGGCTCTTTTCTCCTGTAACAAATCTTGTGACAGTCTAATCTTTTCTTTGGCAAGCGTCGAAGTCTCTATTAGAAGAATATACTAAATATCTCTAAGTACAGTATCTGTGGGCTCTGTGTGTGCTGCCCTGCTGGGAATGAAGGGAGGCTGATTTGCTTTGAGATTTGGACTTAATTCTTTGTTAACAAAGTGACCATATCCACTTGTTTAATAGCAATCCCTCTAAGTCATGATTAATGAAAGCGTTATCAAGTTAGATCCGTGTTATTTGGATTATGATTTAAATAGCAGATGTTAAGTCCGTCCGCAAAGAGCTCCTTATTATCAATCATAATGATACCCCTGCTCTGCTTGTATAGTGATGGGTGAGCGGACTCACTGATGTACTGGAGAAATCACTATATTCTTACAGTGGTCACACACAAGAATGCTGGTGTCAGGGGCCTTTTAAGAAGTGAGGGGCCCTTGTGCAGGATTTGTACATGCCCCCCCCCCCTTACCTGAGACAGGACTGTCCCGATTTGCTGATTTCGAAGGGGCGGGGCCAAACGGCGCTGTAAGCCCAGCCCCCTTCTTCAGCCCGCGAATTTGGCATCTATTTCTTCCCTCTGGAAGATCTTATCCACCCTGGGTGCAAGATGAATGCCACAGGGCCCCCTGTTCTGAGGGACATTATAGATACCCCTATGCCTGGTGTTTGAAATTGTGGGCCTGATCTAGGACACATGGAGGTCCATACGGAAGAGGGGAGTGACCTCCCCTGTCAGTGGCTTCTCTCGCGCAGACTGTATTCGATTTACTGGTTGCAGTCTCCGCTGTGATGGGCTGCATTTAGAAATAGAGACAGCCGAAAGTTCCTTTTCGGTTGTCTTTATTTCGAATAGGCAGCCTTTTAGAATTTTTTTTAGGAATGGGTGAGTGTGTCGATTCATGTCACCCATTCATTTTCACAGGACCCGCCGCTGACAGCTCCGGAGAGCTGAGTAACCTCTCCAGGGATTATTAGTGTTAGAGAAGGGTTAGGGTTAGGTAATGCTGCCATCTACTGGTCATGTGCATGTATCACACTACTAACCTGGACAATAGGAATTACTGGATTGTTTGAGATGCTCATTGACCCGTTTTTATGGTTTATTAAACCTGAAAAGACTGTGACCAGAGGCCTAATCCAGACGTAAGACCAAGCGTACCTGAGTTACGTACTACTAAGGATAATGCCCTCCCCCTGGCACTCTCATCTCACGTACGTAACTTAGCTGAATTACGTGTTCAGAACCGGTCTTAATGGGATGCAGTCTCTGTAAAGAAAATGCTGTTTCCAAAATAGAGACAGATAAAAGCTCATTTTCAGCTAGGGTTATGCCGTGGGGAGGGGAGTCTTAGGGTCAGGCTGCGGGGAAAGGAGGGTTAGGGTGAGGCTGTGGGGAGGGAGGGTCTTAGGGTTAGGCTATAGAGAACGGAGTATAAGGGTCAGACTGTGGGGAAGGGAGGGTTAGGGTCACGTTACAGAGAAGGGAGGGTTAGGGTCAGGCTGTGGGGAAGGGAGGAATAGGCTGCAGACTACCCTATCTTCAGCCGGCCTAAGTGAGGGAAAATATGCTCGCACAGGAGCGTATCACCGCAAACCCCTCTTCCCCGCCCACCTACACCAATATGAGCATAGTAACGGCGAGGGACGCCATCCCTCAGCCGTTACTACGGTACTTCTCAGCCGATCTTACGCCCGCTGTATTACCGCCGGGCTGCGTAGGTCTGGATTAGGCCCATTATCACTGAAGGTCTTGCACAAAGCATAACACCCATTTTCACTATACTTTACAGTGTAGTTCAGGCACTTGCACTGAGATAGCTAGGTAAGGGCGACAAAATTGATAAAGGTTATGGAGTCATTCGCTATGAGTAACGGCTGTCCAGTTCAGGCATGTTAACTCTAGAAAAGAGGCGTCTAAGAGGAGATATGATTACTATATACAAATACATGGGAACTTTTTACCCCAAGGACTGTACACAGGACACTGGGTCACACACTAAGGTTAGGGGAGAGGAAGTTTCACAACCAGCACAGGAAAGGGTTCTTCACAGTAAGGGCAGTCAGGATACTCTATGGAATCACTGCCAGGGAAGATTGTGATGACAGATTCAATTGTTATGTTGATGAAAGCGGAAAAAGGGTATCCAGGGTTATGGCCGTTAATTAAAATGAAGGATAGTACAGGGTTGCTGACTCTCACGGAATATCCGGAAGACTCCCGAAATTTGGGAAGTTCTGCCGGTATCCTGGGAGAGGCTGCAAATCTCCTGCAAGTCCCAACTAGCTATCAATATCTATTGCAATCCCTGCAGTTACTAGGGATGGGCGGGAGTTGATGTCATCAAGCCCTGCCCACCCCTGGAACACTAGAGATTACAGCGATTGACTTAATGACGCGGGACCGGATTCAGAATTAGTAACGATAGGTCACTTACGCACAAAAGGTGCGTAAGTTACCTGACTTCACTGGAGGGCTCCAGATGTTACGCTAGGGTTACTATAGTATAGGGGCTCCCACACAGCAGCGGATCAGCAGTCGTACGGACCGCTGATCCGCACGCTACACTTAATGCAGGCTTATTGCAGCGCAAAACGTGCGGGGGTCTGAATCCGGTCCGCGGTTTGCATAAATTGTGTCATTAAGCCCCACCTCCTTGCAGTATGCTATGGTTTCACTCTGGGTTCTACCGGAGGGAAGCTTTAAAAAGCTGGGATAGTAGTGGATTCTGGGAGTAACAGGATGGCTATTTTGGGTCTGGAGCCATTTTTCAAGATTTAAACAGATTGGAGGTTGCTTAATCTGGATAGAGCTACAACAGACGATGAACTATCTTATATACAGCTCCATATCCCTTAATGTAACGGCTACCTGGAAAGCGAGACCAGAGGTCAGATTTACTAAACTGTGGAAAGGAAAAGTGGAGATGTGGCCCATAGCAACCAATCAGATTCTAGCTCACTTTCCTATTACATACTAGAAAATGTCAGCTAAAATCTGATTGGTTGCTACGGGAAACATCTCCACTTTCCCGCAGCTTAGTAAATCTGGCCCCAAATCTCATAATTAAGCATTTTCCAGGCTAATGAAGCAAAGCTGCTCCTTCTCACTCATAAAATACCATCTATGTAAAACGCTAACAAGAACAAAACCATCATAGAAATGAAATATTTAAATACGTTTTTAGAAGAAATAAGTATTGAGGTTCATGTTACCTGTAGGTATACATAATATTATAATTTGTCTGGATGATAATAAATGTTCTCTTAACAGTGTCTGAATAATTTTTCCAAGGTCTCTTGCTATGGTAACTGTGTATCAATCTGCAGTGATTATAATGCATAAAGGAAGAAAGGCTATAGTACTATTCAGCAGTAAGGCAGCCTAGATCCAAAACATGCCCTGAAACTATATAATGTTACATCTGTTGGCGTGACTATTGTGGGGGCCTGAGGCAGCCCCCTTCCTGCAGTCTGTGGTCCAGATTCACAGTTACATAGTTTTCGTCCGGTTGTAATCTCCAGTTAGAAAGTGTGGCTTCCGAAAAAAGGGATATTCCGAAAGTTACTTTTCCAATGTCCCTTTTCCCGAATCTTACACTTTTAGAATTTTTTTTTAATGAATGGGTGAGTTCAGAAAGAACAGAACACTCCACCGCTGCTCACCGGACTGAGGAGACAGGTGAGTAAAGTCTTTCTGCGGAGGGTTAGGGTCAGGCTGCAGGGGAGAGAGGGTTAGGGTCAGGCTGTGGGAGATGAAGGGTCAGAGTCAGGCTCCAGGGGAGGGAGGGTTAGGGTCAGGCTGTGGGAGATGTAGGGTTAGGGTCAGGCTGCAGGGGAGGGAGGGTTAGGGTCAGGCTGCAGGAGAGGGAGGGTTAGGGTCAGGCTGCAGGAGAGGGAGGGTTAAGGTCAGGCTGCCAGGAAGGAGGGTTAGGCTTAGGGTAGTGATAGGGGTGGGTTAGGGTAAGAATTAGGGGAAGTAGCGGGGGACTTTTTTCCTACACTTTTCAGAGCACCGAAAGCTCGGTGCTCTGTGGATCGATTGTAATGTCTCCTCAAGGCATATGCAATTGAAATCCCAGCCAGTTCGCAACTGGCTGGAGAGGAATGGGCGATTCGAAAATCGGCCATTTGGGCCGGAGCCCCACACCTGTTTTCGTCTTACGTACGTTGTTTTAAGAATCGAGCTACTACGCATGTGCATCTACATACAGAAATGGTACGCAGATAGCGTAAATAAGCTACTGCGCATGCGTAGTAGCTCAATTCTTAAAAAAACGTACGCAAGACGAAAACTACGTAACTGTGAATCCTGACCTATGAGTGCTGAGTGCTGTTTATAAATACATTGACAAGTACTGTTCCTACCCACTCAGACCCGGGACCTGATTCTCAGATCCGTATTTACCACGTGTGCGTTTTAATGCACGCACGCACGCAGCAAAGCAACTCCCATGACACTCCCCGAGGCCCCGACGGGTTTTCAGTGACTTCCGCTTCCAAAGGGCACCCTTAACTCTACATGTGTGCTTATTTATCTAACCGCGCCCTCAAATGCCCATTTAAATGCTTCCCCCCGCCCACTTTCACGTAACTTCCACCACGCCCCTCCCTACGTATGTCCCTAAGTGCGATTCACAAGTCCGTGCCTAAAGAACTTAGGTGCGTAAATACTATGTAATGTGCGTGGAAACAGTTACTACGCATACGCAGATAATCCGCTCCTAAAAATACGCACACAACCCCGCCAAAAAAAAAAAGATAAGTGAATACGGCCCCTGGATACCATCTCCTCCTTGCTATGGGGCCCGAGAGAGTCTACTTCCGTCCAAGGTTACATCATTTATAGAGAGATTAATACTAATATCAGAATCTTCCTCAGAGGGGATCACAAAGTGCTTCACAACCTGAAAATTGGTGGAGCAAATGGGAGGACTTGTTGGGGAGGAACATGGAGGCAGCTCCTTATCTGCCATTTTCTTGTAGTCCAAGAGTCTTGGTGCTGGTGATCTGCAAAGCTCCCCTAAGAGCACCATTTGCTGAGGAAGTGGTATGGCAGTCAATCTCAATGACAGGAGGGCACAAGTCGGACACCGGTGCCATACTCTCCAACATGACCCATTCCATTAGGTACAAAATACTCTGCTCCTTAGTTTGCAACTGTCAGTTACTATGGTAACCACCTTTGTTGAAGAGACAAATAGTTTATCAACTATCAGTTGTCATTTCACCAGCTGAGTGACAGTTGGAAGCTCAGGGACGGAGTATATTGTACCTAATAGAATGGGTCATGTTGGAGGGTCTGTACTGTATGCTTTGGAGGAGAGTGTCAGTCCCTAACATTCATCCTTATGCACTGCAGTGGGCCTATTTTCAGATGGTGGCCTGGGACTGTAGTCCCTTTAGCCCCATTGTTAATCTGGCACTGGTTTTAGGACATGATTTTATGAAACCTAAAACCATGCCTGGATCCTATTTTACAATGCTTGGGGGGGAGGTGGGGAAGGGAGGCATTATTATATTTTCTGTGTCCAATTCTACAACCCATACATCATCATTAAAGGGCTCTATTTACAAACTTCATTTTCCTGCCATTTTCACATGAAAAGGGGCATTATCGCAGGAAAATGAATTTAATCGTATCTACAAACCATGGATCGCCATGGAACACTGCAGTTTCCATGACGATCCATGTAAATATCGCTTCTTCTCGCCGGCCCATTCTTTTTAGAGCGTTATATTTATGAACCCTCGGAGCGAATTGTTGTCACAATTCCAGTGGTATCCCCATAAAACCCCCTTTTTCTCCACCTAATGGCTGTTATTAGGGGGAGGAGAAGGGGTGTATATATGAAGAGACCACTGGGATATATGTCAGTTCTACATTTGTTTTAAAAAAAAAAAACAGATAAAAAAAAGAATAGAAAAGGGTTAAATCTTACATGACCGGGCGACGTGTCTGCCTGCTAGCGCAGTGTTTCTCCTGCCGGGGCTTGATGCTAAGGCCCAAATCCAGAACTAAGTACGACAAGGTTTTTACACTTAGCTGCAAGTGGAACTACTGGTGTTTGTACATTCTGCGCATGCGTATGTTTGAAGTTTTGTAAAGTTTCTGTGGTCGCCCCCGTAACCGTATCGTAACTCCATACGAAGGGGTGAACCATACGGCAGATGTAATTACGCACTGTAGGCGGAGGGAGGCATTTAAATCGTACAGTATGGGCTGGGTTAGGCAGTTACGTCCGTCAGATCGCTACGTACGACAGTGGTTACGCTTTGAAAAGTTAAGGTAGGGTTTGGAAGTCGTAATTCAGCAAAAGTACGTCTGTCTCATGGGAGTGTCTTGGGGAGTGATTTACAGAAGCGTAAATACGATATGTGCTCGATCGTAACACTCACTTAGGCCTGGATCCGACCCTAAGTTCCAAAAGAGAGGGACTTCAATGGTGACTATTAGTAAATTCTGTGAACGAAGCTGCTAGGCTCGCTAAGATAAGCCATTCACAGCTTCATTCACATGAAAACGTCAATGTAAATAGACCCAATATATCTTCTCATTCATGTAAAGTCACACCAGGACCCCTTGATATATCCCTGCATGCAAAGAATACAAATAACTTGACTCCTCCCTGCAATCAACATGGTTTAGCCCAGGAGTAACTCATTTCAAGCACTTAAGTCTGGATCCAGCTCTATGACTCAAGAAAAACTCCTATCAGAGATGTACAGAGATTTGCTGGTCTGTACATCTGTGATAGGCATTTGCTCCAATTTTTCAGAATGGTCAGCTGACATCTCCTTAGCTTGAACCCAATCTGGTTTAGGAAACAGTTGACTAGTAGTAACATTATACAGTGTGACCTGACCTTCTGTCTGTACAGTCCTTGCTTTTTATATGGACAAAACAAATCAGGACAGATCTTGTCTTGGAGGTCAGTAAACATGCCAAGATCTTAGACCCGCATTTATTTATGCAAATGGTTCTCATTAAGTGATTGTCTGGACTAATTAGATGCAAATGAGCTGACCACTCAGATGCAGTAGGTTTCTTAAAAGGTTAATGTCAGATGCTGATGGCTGCATTACATCATTAACCTCTTCCTTCCTGACACTGAGAGCGGTCAAAGCAATTTCGCATTTTAAGTTAACGCAATCTCCATGTGAAAAGAACGTGTAGTAATGTTCAATGTTAGCTGACATTAAAGAGGAGCTAATCCTAAGTGATATTTTTTATAGGTTTATACTAGTATTGGAAATGTACTGAAAGATTGGTACCATTCAATTGCAAATGAAATGTTGTCCACTGAATATATTACAGGAAATTCACCCCCTATACAAAAACATTGGCTTAGCGTGATTCTAGTTTATTACAGCAAGTGGGACATTGATAAATAGAGAGGAATCCTTCTAAAACTCACAATTTTCTACTCTCTAGAAATGTAAGGGATACTGTATATTTAAAAGAGAAAAGGGAGATAATACTGATAGCAACCAATCAGATTCTAGTTCTTATTATGTAGAATGTGTGTGAAAGCCATCATTTGATTGGTTGCTAGGTGCAACATTTCCAAACTTCCTGCTTCGAAGCTGCATTAAATATTCCTAAAAAAAACTTTATTAGCCTCTCTATGGACATAGCCTGTATTAGGCACGGTGACTTTTTAAACATTTCTATCTATAAAATCTTTTTCCCCAGGGATTTGGTCTTCAAAAATTCAATGGATTATACACATCTGAAAACCTCCAAGGGTCATGCCTGGGAAAATGTTTAATTCTTTATTTCTGAAACAAGGGCCATTTTGTTACTAGGCAAAGGGGCATTTCCTTTTCATTGTTAATAATTTAACCTGAACTAGAAAAGGTTTAATTGAATCTACATCTTCTACATTTCATCTATTATCTACATGGACAAGTTACCCATTGTGAGATAGAGGGGAGATTAGTCTTTGAAGTGCCTCGTCAAGTTGATTTTTCAACTTAATTAAAAAAAATAATAATAATACTAATTATTCTTACAAAAGAATTAATGCCTGAGGAGGAAATTTACTTTCTTGGTTCTCAAAGCAGGGAGAAGGGGGGCAAGTTTGGATGATGTGAGATGGTGGAGTCCCCGTTGCGATGGTCTGCCTTTAGAAATAGAGACAGCCAAAAGTTCCCTTTCGGCTGTCTCTATTTCTAATGGCAGCCATTTTAGATATTTCCTTTTTATATAAATGGGCATAC
>WWET01003068.1:113521-127618 GCA_011038615.1 Limnodynastes dumerilii
CATTTAACTACCTCCCCCCGCCCACCTACACTAACCTGAACGTAGGGACGCTGGGGGACGTCCCCTCCAGCGTCCCTACGGCGCTTGCACAGGGGGAGTGTCGGGGAAAGTGAACACCGATACGCTGTGCTTTAGTAAGCACAGCGCATCAGTGTAGGTCTGGATCAGGCCCAATGTTACTATGTTACTATATTACTATGGGCCTGATTCACAGATAAGGAAATAAGTAAGTGTGGATTTGGAAAACTTCGCACCTAAGTTGAAAGCCAACTCCCATGACACTCCGTTCTTATGGATATTTGCTGATTTCCACCTCCGTAGGGCTACCTTAACTCTGTGCGTATCTTTGTGCTGAATTTGCTAAGTGCGTGCGTAGTTTGCAAGTACCGGCATGCCCCTTCTTACTTATCTCAGAGTTGAACTCCGTGCGTAATGGGTTTCTGTGCGTGTGAATCAGAGCCTATATTATTACGTACGCTCTATCAAGCATTAATTACCTAATGTGGTTATTTTCTACATTAGAGTACAGCTGGTGGAAGCCTCTCCGATGGCGGGACAGGACAACCCACCAAGCGTACAGCGTCTACGTATAGTGGGCGGGGGCTTGTGTTCAAATTGTACAGTAAAGGCATAGATACGATCCTCAGTTGGGCAGTGGCCACATTTTATATGGGACCGGTGCGTAAAATTTAATCTAGGGTCCTGTGCACACTATAAGCTAATAGAACTCCGCTGCTGCAGCGAATGTAGATCTGACCATGGCAACAGCGGACTCTAGATCTGGTTTAATATCTTTATGTATAGCTCCACCCATAAACCTTAAGCCACACCCATAAATCTCAGGCTCAACCCCCAGTTACAAATGTAATAGAAAGGAGATTAAGAAAAGGAAAATGGTGCAAAAGAAACTCTTTTTTTCATTATATGTATGTTAGTACATAGATCCCAAGTGTACTTGCCAAGTCTCCTTAAACATCAGGGAATCTCCTGAATAATGTCTCCCAGGAGGAAGGCCGTCTTCCCCAACATGTGTTGTCAAGCTCCTCCCCACTGCCCAGCTGTGATCCACAGATGACCAATGCAATGCAAATTGCATCAACATGGCTCCACCCCCTCCTTCACAATGTTGAGGCACTCAGCCTTGATTGGTGGAAATTGAAGATGCAATAAGCAGCATTATGCCCCCTGAAGGCTACCATCGGAATGGATAAGAGGGGGCCATTGTAGTTCCCCCCTAGGACCATCACTTTTGCCTTAACCATGGCAGTTGCGTATCGTCTAGATTCAGAAGGATGACTGCAGTACAGTAAATGGCGAACATGCGATGGACAAGTGGATAGAGCACAAAGAGATAATGAATTGTCCTTCTGGGAACAATAACTTTTTTTTTTTTGCATTTTCTTCCACAATAAAATCTGCGAGATATGAGCTGTTAATTAATCTGTTAATAGCCTGGTGGTTATGAACATGTTTTTGCAGCTTATAAAGGAAGTGAGAAGAAAGGGGAAAATGAGGGGCGTACAGAGTATGAGTTGGTGATGCACCCCCCTTCATTTTAGACATTGAGGAAGATGAAATCAGACAGACCAATTATAGCAGGCCGACAGCCATAAAGATGTAAAAATCCTTAATTAGCTTCAGAACAAACCGCGTAAGCTTATATTCAGCGGCTCACGGACACGTACCTCTCAATAGGAGAAATGACCATTTGCATAACAAATGTAGGAATATTATACAATCTAGAACACTCTACACATTGTCTTTTATATATATGTTCATTTATGAAGGATATATTGCAAGGAGGAGTAGAAACTAAATCATCTATAAAAAATGAAATTAAATACATATATAGATATAGATTCCTATTAATAATTGATACTCATTTAATTTAAATTCACTCGTTCGAGTGGAATGCATTAGTTACTGGATGTCCTGGGGGAATGGGTGGGGGTGGGGTCACAGGGACAAACGCCTCTTGGGCCGGTCCTATATTGGGATGTCTTAGCTCATTGGGTCACCGGATTGTAAAGTCTATTTAAAAAAATGTAAGTAATTGCCACCAACCCCCTACAGAAAGAAGCTTCTATTGTAAAAACAACGGGTGGAACAGAACCAGGAAAGCAAATGTCCTATTCACCATGGGATTTAAGGATGAATGTATTTGGACTGGTGGAATTTACAATGTGGCAACTAAGAGCTGCTTGACCCATTCTATTATGCCCAAACTACCCTACTGATCCTATTTGACTCTGAATTTAGTTTATAATTTAGGAAATTCTTACATTTATCCTATGCATGTTTAAATGCTTCTGTTAGCCTTTACCATCTTAGATGGAAGGTTACTCCACTTATCAACTACCCTTTCGGTGAAGTCATTTTGCCGCACATTTCCTTAAAACCTACCACCCTCCAGTTTAACTGCATGACCTCGTCTTCCAATACACCTCTTTTTGTGAAAATTGCCACCCACCTGTACCTAGCATGGCAAATCATGGCCCGGATTCACACTACCGGACGTATAGCACGTATAGTTTACCGATTTTTGCTACTGCGCATGCGTAGTAAATTTTTTACGGAATCTACGTATCTTTTCGTTACGTAGATTACGTATATACGGTCTTAAAGAATAAAAAAAAAAGATACGTAGACTACGCAAAAAATTTACTACGCATGCTCAGTAGCAAAAAACGGTAAACTACGGACGTATAAGCTTGAACCCCTATCAACTTGACATTCCATGGCCAGTCAGCAGTGATGGAGTGAATTCTCCCACGGTGTATATGTAAACTCTTGTACTGTCCTCAGTAGTAATATAGTCAGCCACAATGGCGTTGGGTCTGTCTGCATCACATCTTCTGAGCCCACTGACTGTGGGTCTGGCACAAAATAGTTAAACTTAAAAAATAAAATGATACCTGCTAGGTCTGTTTATAACCTGGGACTTGCTATCATGACATCAGTCAGCAATACAGCCGGCGAGTCTGGCACAAAATACTTTATCAAAAAAAATAAATTAACAGCCGCTAGGTCTATTTATAACCTGTGCCTTTCTTCCTAACAGTGTGGGAAATTTCCAGGTTATAAATAGACCTAGCGATTGTCATTTAATAAAATAATAGTAATTATTTTGTACCATCCCTGTCTTGTCGCTGGGTCCAGCAGCTGTAATTCTGTAATTAGAAATAGCTGTACTCCTTTTTTATGGAACATTAACTATTTTGCGCTGGACCCAGCACCTGTGTTGCAAGTAGGTCTGGATGATGTGATGGTGACGGGTCCTCCAGAACTGCCCTTTGAATGTCGACATTGTGACTATAGACATTAACTCTGCGGACAGTCACAATGGGCTTTATCCAGACTTAAGATTGTTTAACATATACAAGTGTGCCTAAGTTACGCACTTCTGAAGATAAAGGGCCTGATTTAGAGATCCGTTGGCGATTGGGCCGCAAATATACGCATCTGAGTGGCAGGTCGGAACAGGTTACACCCCCCAGAATAAACAGTCACTCCCCTCGCATCCTCCGGCCAGACCTAAACTTCCACCTCCATAGACTTGCCCTAACTGGCCGCACTTACTTCCGACCCTATGTGTATTAGTTGCGTATATTTAGGGCCCTAACTCAGTAAGCGCGCCCACTTTCCCTCATCTAAATGCCTCCCCCCGAACATTTCTATGCAAATCCTTAGGTCCGTATATTTCCGCCGCACTAGTCTCCGCCCGATTCACAAGTCCGACCTTAGGGCATTTCCGACCTTAACTTCAACGTACTTGGCGTTGCACTATTACTACGCATGCACAGTTGATGCAAAATCGATCCGACCCTAAATATACGCACGGAACTATCGTTAGTTCCGGATCTCTGAATCAGGCCCAAAGCCCCCACCCCTGGCGCTCACCTCTCACGTTTGTAACTTAGCTGACTTACGTTAAATGCCTCACGTGATGTCACGTCCTATCATCAGTTACGTACAAGTTACGTACGATCGGAGTTACGATGAGTAACATCTGCCACGTGCGTGTGCAGTGCGTTCCTACAGCCATATTTACGCATGCTGAATGTGTAAGTTGGCTGTCGTAATTAAGTCTGGATCAGGCCCAATGTAGCCATTTTAAACATGTATCCAGAATACATATGTCAGCATTTACATGGTCGCCCTTTTGGTATGGACAATAATAGTGGCGCCATATTTATCGCCAGATAATCGTACCCAACCCAACTCAACAACAGAAGTGTCCAGGATGTGCTGTCTCAGTCGTGCGGATGAGTTCACCGGAATTCACCCTAGACAGTGTTAGGAATTACGATAGCCAATCACATCGTTCTCTTTACTGTTGCATGATTAGGAATCAGTGTTAATGTCTCTACAACAAGGATCCCATCTGCAGAATTGTCATCTTGGAGACTAATTATCGCAGGGACGGAACGTAACTGTGTAGAACAGCGAGACGTTACCATGTAGACCCCGGGATTGTATCGTTTATCTTGATTTAAGTTGGTGTTTCCAGCACACACAATTACACATTCTGTATTCGAGTTTAAAGACTTCAGAAATATTTAGTTGCTAAATCATGCCCATGGGGAACAATGACTAGATTATTTAAATGTACTTATGCCTTACAACTAAGCTTTTATAATTGGCTCAGCATTATGAGTACATGTGTAAAACTGGCAATCAACCATTGTCTAATTATAGATTGAACTGTAAGTGATTTAAACCCCTTCGTGATCACCGGTGTCATTTTATGCACGCTTGCAGTACATTTTCTGCAGGCACTGATTGAAGTGTTTATTTATATAACATTTATATGCGCAATTCTGACGGAAAAAGTAAACTTATTGTGTACATCACGCAGTACAATCAAAAGTCTGGCTTCATCATCGGCAGATAAATATTTAAGAGATGCTATATATTTTTTATGCATCGCTACCAGTCGTGCTTTATATTTATGGCTTGCTGTTACGGCATCTCTTGCCAAATGACGCGCTTTTAACGGACTCGTGAAGTAGCAAATACATTCTGGTAACTGAGGTGGAGTGTTATCCTAAGATAACAGATGGGAAGTAAAGGAAACTTTCTTGCGGATTTTGGTGATGAGTTGGTTGGTTGGGTGGAGATTGTCAACCCGCCAGCTTCATTTATATAGTATATTTGTAGCATGCTGTGGCTCTGTTGATGTGGCCACATGAGAGTTATAGTGCTGAGCGCTGTTTATAAACAACTAACCAGCATCTTCAGCTGCCGGTTAGTTATTTATTTATAATCAGCCGCAGCAGCTGATTTGTTGTCAGCATGTTGCTGTCAGTTGGTGCTGGGCACAGTTTTGGAGCCTGTGCATGTGCCGTCTGGAAGGTGGGTGGAAACCCAGTCTGCCCCCTCCCACAACCTGTTGCTAAGGACGGCCCTGGGTGGGGACATGCAAATGAAATCATCAAGCTCCACCCGTATTTCTGCGATTGCGCGGCCGTGAGAGGGGAGTGTCATGGGTGTTGGTGGGTGTGGCCTTGCTACATGTGCGCGTATAATTGCGTACTTTAAAAAAAATGGATCTCTGAATACGGCCCATAAATCGTAGCATTACGATTCAAGTTTGGTTTAGGGATCATAGTATAGCATAACTGGGGATCACTCCGCTTTGTCTCTTGGATATTTTGGCATCTATAGTGGTAAACATTTGAAAATACATTAAATGCCAGGGACTTTTTTGCGACAAAACCTTTTGGAAGCCTTTGCAATGGTTACAGAATGCTCTCTTGTAGGCATAGACAACTTCTGGTACTCCAGGTGTGGGTAAACTACAAATCCCAGCATGCTGCAACAGCATAGGCGGAGCTGATGTCTGGCGTGTAGTTTCACAACACCTGTGCCACTCTAGGCAAAGAGCATTTCCGTCTAGTAAAGTATACAATGGAGTTTATTTCTAAGGACTTACCAACAAGGTGAATAGGAAATAATAAAATTGTGTCTCTGGCCCCTCCTGGAGTAAATGCTTCATCTGAGAGGCGTTTGCAGTGAAGAGAGCCATGTCCAGAAACCCTTGTGCTAATGTCTTCGTTCTGGCAAAGGTGTTGATGTTCCTTATTACCTGCAGAAATAGGGAGGAGTTAGCCTGTGCCCCCATCAAGTATCCACAAAGCAGATTATGCAATAGATTAGTGACACTGTACCCCTAGAGCAGTGGTGTAACTACAGGCAGTCCCCCTTCCTGTACCCACTGTAATTAAGCTGACTCCATACCTACATTCTGTCTGGAAATAAAACAGTGGTCACTTTTAGACATAAGAGAAGAATTATTTGCTATAGGTCTCCCAGATGCCTAGCTCCGCCCCTGAGGTTCTTAGATCTGGAAAAGTTGGGGGTGTTAAATACAGCTAGGGAGACAAATACTTCAAATTACACTCTATTGAAACATACAGAAATTTAGAATGTGACGGCAGATAAGAGACGGCCCAGCCAATCTAACCAATATTTTTTTTAATGATACTGGGCCGTATTCAGGGAACCGCGTTTTCTCTGATTTCTGTGCGTATTTTTAAGTACGTTTAAACTGCGCATGTGTAGTAACTTTTTATACGCAGTTAATCCGGGCGGATCTCTAAATATGGCCCTTAGATCCTAATTCTGGATCCAGCCCCTATTTGGAAGAGACGCAGGCTTCTGTTGCATGTGCTTTAAATGAAAATGATGAAACCCCATGTCACAAAATAATGAAAACAGTAAAATATGTAAATACATTACACACAATACAGACAGGCCCTTAAGTCATATACGTTGCGGCTCATGTCTGTTATTAAGTCTCGGTTTTTTATTTTGTGTTTTTTTGATTCTTTTATCAAAGGCTTGCTTTGAAAAGGTTTCATAAAGGATAAGTCATTGAAGACGTGACAAAATAATCATTTGAATGTATTGTTATGCAGAGCGTGAAGACACCTGCATCATAATAAGTATTAAAAATGGCTTTGGCTTCTAGTGATTACAATCATTTTGCATAATGTATTTTGTTCCTCTCCTTCAATAACTGTCTGTTTTCAAAGGGGGCCAAGTCATATAAAGTGCGCCAACCTCATGCATACATTGTGCCAATCCCGATAGAAAAAAATGAGACATAAATAAAGTTTAAAAAAAAAAAGGCAAAAGCTGCATTTAAAGTGATTCTTTTAGCATTTCAACCTGACGTGTGCTGCATTGTTAATGATTGTTATAAATAGACCTAGATTGCATCATGTAATCAGGATAATCCTACATGAATGACATTCAAAGTTTACAGTGACTTTGATCATTAATAATGTTCTTCATTCAGGCACAATATGGAGCCCAAAATAGCAGTATGATAATATTACCAATATTAATATGAAGGTTTATTTTTGTGACAAGAAACCTTTATAAAGTGACTGGCTAAAGAAAAAAAATATTATTTCATGCACTATAATTCAGTTTGATTTTTATAGTCACAGCAAGTTATTTCTAATAATAACTACAGGAATAATCGTAGATTAGTGATATAGATCAGAATTCCAAAATAAAATGGTGTAGTGGAAAATGAAACGATCACGGGGACAGACTCACTCAGTCAGATGACCTTGTAATCATGCATTTGGGGCAAGTATGACATCAATATTTTTCAAGCACAAGGATAGTGTATTTTAACACTGCCTGAACAAGATCGACAAACCGTGTTGAACAATATATAATATATAAATCCTAAATTACGGTTGCTCATAAGTCAGTGAATATCCGGGAGACTCCTGAAATTCCAGTATTTTTCCTGGGAGAGTCAGCAGGTCTCCCAGGTGTGAGGCTACCCCCTGCCTATCAATACTATTAGTGCTAGTGTTACTAAGGACTGTGTGGGACTTGATGACGTATTTCAAGCTCCGCCCTATCCCAAGTAATAATATGAACAGGAGCATTGATGGGCAGGGTTTTAGGATGCGATTTTCATAAATCGTGTCGTCTGCTCCTCCCCCATTCCGGCATATCTTTCTTTCCTCCGAGATCTCCATGAGATCATATTGACCACGACTCAATACAGAGAAAAACTTATTGACTGCCAACCAATACAGAGAGCATCCTTTAGACTACAACTCAATACAGAGAGCATCCTAGAGACTACCTTCCACCACAGAACACATCCTAGTGACTGCCACCCAATGCAGAGAGCATCTTGTTGACTACCACTCTATACAGAGTGCATCCATCCTTGTGAGTGTCACAAAATACAGACTTCAAGACAGCATCTAGTAACTACCATCCAATACAGAGAGCATCTAGTAACTACCATCCAATACAGAGAGCATCTAGTAACTGCCACCCAATACAGAGAGCATCTAGTGACTGCCACCCAATACAGAGAGCATCTAGTGACTGCCACCCAATACAGAGAGCATCTAGTAACTACCATCCAATACAGAGAGCATCTAGTAAATACCACCCAATACAGAGTACATCTAGTAATTACCACCCAATACAGAGAGCATCTAATAACTATCGCCCAATACAGAGAGCATCCTAGTGACTGCCACCCAATACAGAGAGCATCTAGTAACCCATCACCCAATACAGAGAGCATCTAGTAACTACCACCCAATACAGAAAGCATCTAATAACTACCACCCAATACAGAAAGCATTCTAGTGACTTCCACCCAATGCAGAGAGCATCTGATAACTACCATCCAATACAGAAAGCATCCTAGTGACTGCCACCCAATGCAGAGAACATCTAGTAACTACCACCCAATGCAGAGAGCATCTAGTAACTACCACCCAATACAGAAAGCATCTAGTAACCCATCACCCAATACAGAGAGCATCTAGTAACCCATCACCCAATACAGAGAGCATCTAGTAACAACCACCCAATACAGAGAGCATCTAGTAACAACCACCCAATACAGAGAGCATCTAGTAACTACCACCCAATACAGAGAGCATCTAGTAACAACCACCCAATAGAGAAAGCATCTAGTAACTACCACCCAATGCAGAGAGCATTTAGTAATTACCACTCAATACAGAGATAACTCTAGTGACCACCACGCATTAGCTTGCTGAATTTTTCACTTCTGCTATAGTGATTCCGGGTGGCGTTGACCCCCTGCACATTCTTACAGTGCGCTTAAGATGGCAGTTGAGGTCATTCAAATATCCACTCCTAGGGCAAGGTTTACTAAACTGCAGACAAGTGGAGATGTTGCCCCTAGCAACCAATCAGTTTCTAGCTGACATTCTCTAGTATGTAATAGTAAAGTGACAGCTAGAATCTCATTGGTTGCTATGGGCAACACCTCCACTTTTTAGTAAATCGAGCCTCTAGTGCTCTTCCCTGCTCACATTTCTATATCCTTCATATCATGCAATGCATTGTGGTACTATAAAAGAAAAATCTGTTGTTGTCTTGATGCTAATAATGTATTTATGTTCCTGGCACTAGTCCTCTGGCAATCTCACATATTCATTGAACTGTGCCTTGGTAAGATGATGGAAAGTGCCCTGAGGCTTAAATATTTATATACCAATAACTGAAACTACAATCTGTTCTTTGTTTAATGTAAACTTACCAGAGGGAAAAAACACTAATGCACGCTGCAGTGGTTACGTCCTAAATGGATATTGTACTTTATGTACTTCAAAGACAATTTATACTGGGTAAACTCTGGCTTTTTGTGGTTTTATTGGAAAATGTTGTCATGTGACTTGGAGTCATGTGATATGAAGTCATGTGATTAGCTCCACATGCAAATCTACCTGTTGTTTTTCTCCTCCAACTAATGTCATATTCTTTATTTGTACAGTTTACAAGCACAGACAATATATGCTGATGTGGCCAGAACTAAACACCATGTTTCAAGAGGGAAATGTTGGTTTCTGCCCAAGGGTATATATGGTCATACCCTCCAACATGACCCATTCCATTAGGTAGAAAACACTCTGCTTCTCAGTTTCCAATTGTCAGTTACTAATTCCATTAGGTAGAAAACACTCTGCTTCTCAGTTTCCAATTGTCAGTTACTATAGTAACCTCCTTTGCTGAAGAGACAAATAGTTTTTTTTTTTAAATATCAGTTAAGTCAGTTCACCAGGTGAGTGCCAGTTGGAAGCTCAGGTGCGAAGTATATTGTACCTAATGGAATGGGTCATGTTGGAGGGTCTGTATGGTCTAAATGCCCCCAAGTCTTATGAGGTTATAAATAGAGATGAGCACTAACCCCTGTGTTTTGTTTTTGTTTTTGGTTCTAAATCTCCCTTGCGTTTTAGATTTTTTTGAACAAACTAATTGTTTCCTCATCCTGCGGCACAAGTCCTGTTCACACTTTTTCCTCTTTATTTATACAATTGTTTGTTTAAAATATTTTTACAAACTATAGAATTTATATATATCTTTACTGTGGAAGGGACCAAAGATATTGTCCTGTCATATGTTATATAATAAAAGAAATACATGAGAATACATTTGACAAATGTCACAAAGTTGAGAGTGGTATACTAAACAATATATGGTAGCATGTACCAAACACTAGGAATGACTGGATATTAATGTTATTCATATTAATAATGCTTTAGGAGCAAAAATACATAAAAATTACTTGATTTTAGCATTTTTTTTTAGCAAATTAAAATAAAATACAGATCCAAAACCAAAACATTTCTTCTTTTTTTTTTACAAAACCAAAACACGAAAGTAAATACAGATCAAAAACCAAAACACGGAGGTCGGTGCTCATCTCTATCCAAAACCCAAGATTCGGATTAAAAATCTAGGATCCGAATGAAGAAAAATGATCTGTCGAATTCCACAGAATTCAAACTGCTCATTTCTTGTCATAAATATGCAGAAGTTACATCATGTCTTTCATTTTCCAGGTTTTGTTCACATGTGCCAGTGTGTATGAATTCCAAAAGACAACGCCAAAGTACAAAGGTATATAGAAAGGGGTTTGTTATTAATGTTTCATTCTATACTACAATTCCACACAAATGTTTTTTTTATTTAGAAACTTTCCAAATTCCTTAAAAACAATAAAAAAAAAAATATTTACATAAACACAAACACCTAGACATACACCAACAAAAGGCAAAAAAATTTATCACAAATTTAAATAAACGAGAATTCTCCATTGTCACACAGTACAGGTAAATCTCAAATTCTCTGCTCTCTATTTCATGTGACCTGTTACTGTGGTTGCTATGGTTTTCAGAATTATAACAGCCTAAAACAAACAAAGAAATGTATAGCAAGCGGAAATGGTAAATAACAGCATAATCACATGACTGCTCTTATTTGAAATCTGCTTCCAAGATATAGCAAATGATCTTAGCTGTAACCTGTAGTTGCAGTATAGGGTGTGCTGGCAACCAAACCGTAGCTAGAAATTTTAGTGCCGGGGGCTAAAAGGGAAAATGACGCCCCGATCCTGGATTTTAAACCAATTTAACATTAAATATTAACTAACTGATACCCCTAATTATGTCCCTGGCTGACCATACAGATGTTATAGTGTAACCCTGGACTGTGGAATTTATATTAAACAAAAGACATCTAATATATGGCACCCACCACAGCCTGTCGCCATTAGGAACAAGTAGAAATAGTTACCCTTTCCCAACGGCAATTTAATATTTTCCGTAGCGTTTCGGCAATAATAGATCACTGTCAGCATTTGGACAGCCGAACCGCCAACTACAACCAATATGATCCGGATCCAGACTTATGCAAAAGAGTCTTACTTATATTCACAGATAGCGGAAAATTACTGCATTTTGTGTGTGTGTGTGTACGCTATTCCATTACGGATCTTGATCCGCTAGATTCAGCGTTCCATAAAGGAACACTTTCCTACGGTGGGGTGGGATGGAGCAGGTAACATAATAATACGAATTCAAGAGGTGGGAGCTATGGTAATTGTACAGTAAGGGCATCATCCTCATATTAAGGGCCGTATGCAGACTACAGGACGTATAACATATAAGATCTTTAAGACCGTATATACGCAATCTACGTAAGGAAAAGATATGTAGATTACATAAAAAATTTACTACGTATGCGCAGTAGTAAAAATCGCTAAACACCGGATGTATATGTTATATGTCTGGTACATACCTCTCAAGTGTCCCGATTCCAGCGGGATAGTCCCTCTTTCGGGGGACTGTACCGCTGTCCCGCCCACCTCACAACTTGTCCCGAGAGATCAGACTCTCGGGACTCCACGGTACATGCTGTGTATGCCGTGGTACATGCGGCCGGGCTTCCACAGTACAGGTCTAACAGGGCTCCTACGGGAGCCCTGTAGGACCAAATGCTGTGTATGCCACGGTACATGCTGTGTATGCCACGGTACATGCTGTGTATGCCGCGGTACATGCTGTGTATCCCACGGTACATGCTGTGTATGCCACGGTACATGCTGTGTATACCGTGGTACATGCTGTGTATGCCGTGGTACATGCGGCCGGGCTTCCACAGTACAGGTCTAACAGGGCTCCTACGGGAGCCCTGTAGGACCAAACCTGTCACTGAGAATGGTAGTGACCGAACCTATGCAGTCACTGCCATTCAAGAAAAGAAGTTTGGTCCTACAGGACTCCCGTAGGAGACTGTATTACAGTACTTCCGCACCATGTGACCGCAGCCAGCAGAGGGAGAGGGAGAGACACAGAGACAGCACAGCGGAGGAAGAGAGAAGACACCAAAAGGTAAGAGAAAATAAATTACAAGGGGCATATATATGGATGGCTGGACATAATTACAAGGGGCTTTTATATATATGGATGGCTGGACATAATTACAAGGGGCATATATATATATGGATGGGTGGACATAATTACAAGGGGCATATATATGGATGGCTGGAAATAATTACAAGAAGCATATATATGGATGGCTGGACAAAATTACAAGAAGCATATATATGGATGGCTGGACATAATTATAAGGGGCATATATATGGATGGTTGGATATAAATACAAGGGGCATATATATGGATGGCTGGACATAATTACAAGGGGCATATATATGGATGGCCGGACATAATTACAAGGGGTATATATATGGCTGGACAAATAATAAAGAGGCTGACATATACTAGAGGTACACATTTAATAAAGAGGCAGATATGGAGGCTGGACATATAATGAATGGGGCAGACATATGGATGGCTGAATTAATAAAAGTTGCAGACACTAGACCCACCCTCTGGGCTGTGCAAGACACACCCACTTTCCACAGACTCGCCCACTGGGTGGTACAAGACACACCCCCTCTACCATGCCGCAAAATTTTGTCCCTCTTTCCAATTCACAAATGTTGGGAGGTATGCTGGTAGTCTGCATACAGCCCTAAGTGAGGATGTTGTGGTAATTTTAAGGTAGGGGTCGGCCCTCGTAACTTTTTGGAACTCCACTACTGGGTGTGGTCTGGATCCAGTCCTATGGATCTATGCCAGGGTTGTCAACTCTCCTGGAATATCTGGGAGACTGACGAAATTTGGGAAGTTCCTGCAAGGCCCAACCAGCTATTAATATCTTTTGTAACCCCTAGATTTACTAGGGATGGATGGGACTCAATGATGTCATCAAGCCCCGGCCATCCCTTGAAACACTAGAGATTACATGAATGATTGACAGGGGTGGGGCTTAATGGCACAATTTGCATAAATCTTTAAGCCCCGTCCCTTGCAATAATCTATGGCTTAAAAAGTTGCCAACCCTGATCTATTTATGAATTTAATGTTTATTCAACGTTACGTGATTCTTTGGCAGAGTGGAGGCACATAAAAGGAGTACAGGAGCAGTGGGGAAATTTAAAAAATGCATTATTAACAGCAACAGACCTTTGTATAAGAATGGTTAGAAAAAACCGCAGAAAAAGAAAGCCAATGTGGTTTACAAAAGAGGTAGCAACTACAGTGAAAGCAAAAAAGATGGCCTTTCGGAATTATAAGCAATCTCACAGTAATGATGACAGGGAGGTGTATTTTACAAAGCAGAAAGAGGCTAAAAAGGTTATCAGAGCAGCAAAGGCACAAACTGAAGAAAAACTGGCCCACTTGGTACAAAAAGGGGACAAAAGCTTTTTTAGGTATATAAATGAAAGGC
>WWET01003068.1:139073-157129 GCA_011038615.1 Limnodynastes dumerilii
TCAGGATTGGGCGCAGTGAGAGGTTGAGAGGGAGCCACCAGGTAGGGATTGGGTAAAAGGGTAGCAGAGGGGGACAGGAGGGTACAAAGTGAGGAGGGAGTGGTGGAGGAAGGAACAACACTAGGATAGAGGGCCCTGCTCACGTGAGCTAACACACTATCTGGAAGGTAAGAACTTACAGAAGACATAAGGAGAGGGAAGGAAGTGGACTGCTGGTGTGAGCGGAGGAGAGGAGGAAGGAAGAGAATGGATAGATGAAGGATGCAGTGAGGATGGTAAGTGGAGGAGGGGTGCGTTTTGAGTGAACGCTTGAAGACCTGCAATGTGGGGGAGAGTCTGACTGAAGAAGGAAGGTCATTCCAGTGCAGAGGTGCAGCACAGGAGAAGTGTATCTGCCTGGTGTAACTGTAATGTTGACACTAGTGACGATACAGATACTACAGAAGCCTTTGTGAAATGCATTTGGATGTAAATGGAGCCACAACTGGAATAAAGGGTCGTAGGTTTAAAGGAAATGTGCGTACAAATTACTTCACTGAAAGAGTAGTTGATAAATGGAATAATCACCCATCTGAGGTGATAGAGACTAACACAGTAGAACAAATAAACATAAATATAAGGATATCCTAAATCTAAAACTAAATGAAGGGTTTAATAGGGGTCAGTATAATAAAAAAAAAGAACTGGAAAGATTGGATGGGCCATTTGACTCTTATCTGCCGTCACTTTCTATGTTTCTATGGGGGCAGTTTTAGCAGCAATTTACTTACATCTATGAATCAACCCCATAGTATTTACCAGGAGGAAAAAATCGTAACCCACTCTCCTTTTCATGCATGTATTTATAATTAACATTCATGGCGCTTTACAGAGAACATTGGATATTCACATCAGTCCCTGTCCCTATTGGAGCTGCACACTAAGGTCCCTAACACAGTCACTAGGGTTAATGTAGTCCGCAGCCAATTAACCTACCAACATGTTTTTAGTGTGTGGGAGGAAACCCACACAGACACAGGGACATACAAACTCCACACGGATAAGGCCTGGGATTCGAACTCATGACCTCAGTGCTGTGTGGCACAAGTGCTACTCACTGAGCCAGTGTGCTATATACAAGGAACCTCCTGTACACTTTTGAAGCATATTAAATGACCAGCATAATATTTAAACCAATTTTTGCTATAAATATTTAAATGGAACAGACTCGTACTTTTGCAAAAAAAAAAAAAAAAATTAAGTCTATTGGCTTCGAGGCCCGGTGAGTGTAATATTAGGCCATTATTATTGCATTAGTCCCCAGCGAATACCATTTTATTAGTACTCCCGCTCTTACTCAATGTTCTCTATCTCTGCTACATCGTGTTCCCCACTGACTCTGCATGTGATCTGATCCAGAAAATGACATTTATTGACGTTCTTGTAATTGTTTTTGGCTCTGAAAGATCTGAGGACACCATAAAATGTCACTATCCTGAGACTGATCTGATAAAAAAAAAATGGAATAGCAAAAATTGAGATGTTGTGAGTAATAATTTAAGTAAAAAGTTAAAACAAAAAATGAATCAATCCCTGTTAGGATATAATTAACAGAGATAATAAATCTGGATTTATTGGATTTATATATTTATGCCACTGCTATCGCTGTACTTGATTTTGAGCCCCCTAGAAATCTCATCAGTGCAAAATCAATACCTGAAAATGAACCTACTGAGTTCACGGCTAAATGTTTATTAAATGTGAAGACCAGTGATGACCACAGTGAGCAGAGGACTTTAAAACTGGTCTGTATTAGGGAGTGGCCACTAGGTTGCTTTCAATACTAGATGGTGGCTACTAGCATGTTCTTAGCATTGGGTGATGATCAGTACAATGCTGTGTATATTTAGTGGTGGTCACTAGGGTGCTCTTTGCATTGCAACGTTGCCCACTAGAATGCTCTTTGTACTGGTTGGTGGCCAATGTGATGCTCAGTATTGGGTGGTGGTCACTAGGATGCTCTCTGTATTGAGTGGTGGTCATTAGGATGCCCTCTGTATTAGGTGATTGTTACTAGGATGCTGTTTGTATTGGTTGGTGGGAGCTAGGGTGCAGGCCTGGAAACAGAATTCTTGGGCCCCGGTACACCGATGTATTTGTAATGTATAGTCATTAGGTTGCTCTCTGTATTGATTGGGGGTCACTAGGGTACTCTTGTTATTGATTGGTGGTCACTAGGATACTTTCTGTATTGAGTGGTGTTCACTAGGATGCTTGCTGTATTTGGAGTAGTCACTAAAATGTTCTCTGTATTGGTTAGTAGTCAATTGGATGTTGACCAATAGGATGCTATCTGCCTATATGTCCCACCACTTACATTCATTATTTGCATTGCTCTCAGTAAGGTTCTGTATATTGTTGTAGAGACACTGGTAGAATATCAGATTTAATGGTGAAATAATCCTATTTACAGGAGTGTTCAGATGCCTATAGTTGACCCCAGCCCCTTTAAATTGCCAATCTGCCTCTGGTAATGCCCGATGTTAATCACTCTTGTGTGTGTCACATAAAAAATCCATTATGGTTTCTGCTTGCTGTAAACTATTATTATTATTGTTATTATTAACATTCATTTATAAGGCGCCACACAGTATCAGCATTTGTGTACAGTTGGGAATACATGTTACGGTACAAAACAAAACATAGTGTAGGGGGGCAGCTTGGGAGAAGTCTTGGATGCGGCAGTGAGAAGTGGTAATCAGGTGGGATATGAGGCAGCGGGCTCCAGCAGAGCGGAGGGGACAAGAGAGAGGAGAGGTCAGGAGCAGTAGAGGAGAGAGCCTTGTATGTAGTGGTGAGGAGTTTGAAAATAATCTATATTGTCTTGTTTTATATAAATGAGATGATTAACAAGCTGCAAGGGAGAAGACGCAACAGAAGGATGAAAAGTAGTAGAAATAAAGTATGCTTGCTTTCTGCTTCACTAGCCAATCCTTGAAGCTTCTGATTGGACATCATCTGTCATGCCGACGGTCACCTACTCAATGGAACTGAAATGTGGACTTCAAGAGAAAAGTTAATTGGAAATAACCACCAAAGGCCAAAGTGCCGCTTACATTTTTATAATGTAGAAATGATTTTTAGGCTGCCCCCCAGCCATGGCCATCCTAAGATACAAGATGAAAGCAGGTGACACATCTCAGAAGGTTTGTCTTTATTCCGAGCTTTATCGGAGGTGGCACTCGGTACACAAAATACCTCAAGAGATGAAACACAGTAAGTAGGATGACCACGCACATCGTGACGCTGATCGTAATGGTTCATGTTGATTTTTTTAAGGATTTGTTCCTTGCACTAAGTATTTGTCCTAAACCTGACAACCGTACAGTCTAAAAATAGAAGTAAAGATTTATCTGACATGTTTATGCAAACGCGTTAGTATCTGTTTTGTCAGTCTGTAGTTCACTTCTCCGCGAAACATTTGTCATGAGCGAAGGGTGAAGGGAACATTTCCTGTCCTTAATAATATGTAAAGTGCATTCTGAATGTGCGGCTCAGTGCCTTCTAGACAGTCATTACTGAGATTAATGTAGACAAATTAATTTGATTTTAATTTTTATAAGTATCTGCTTTAGAGTCTTGGGAGGAAACATATTCCGTAATTCAAGTAGGAAGCATAAAGAGACGCGCAAGAAAAATGTCCAGGATCCATTTAGTCGTGGGAGACGAATAACAAGGGTGAAGAACGTAACCAATTTAGGACATATTTCTGAAGCCTGATTGTTAATTAATGACACTGCCTCATTTAATAAAGCTCGGTGTAGTTTATTGTATATCGAAGGCGGCAGTATTTTTTGTTTTGTTCTGTATTTATCGTCACACGAATATGATCTGAGTGTTAGAATACGGGATGTTCTATGGGCAACATTTATTTTCAAAAATGTATTTTATTAATAAGAAAACTTTTATTTATTTATTTATGCTCTCAACTGCTTTGAGGATATAATTAATGGCAATTGGGTACCTGAACAAAATGGACCAGATTCAGGGTTCCTTTTTTTTTAAAGTACGCAATTTTACGCATGAACGTCGCAAGCCAACAACCCACCAACACCCCTGACACTCCCCTCTCATGGCCGTGCTGTCGGTGACTTAGGAGTCCACTCTGTTCTTTACGGGGCTGATTCAGAGATACGATTTTCACACAACTTAGGAGCGTATATTTAGGATCTTCGAAAATTCGCATCAATGCGCATGCGTAGTAATAGTGCAACGCCGTCTACGTAGAGGTTAGGATCTTAAATTCGCTAAGCACGGACCTGTGAATCGATCGCAAGCACTTAAGATCTTAAGTGCTGCGAAAGTTTAAGATCTGAAGGATTTGCATGGAAATGGGCGGGGGGAGGCAGGGAGATGAGGGAAAGTGGGCGCGGGCAGACAATTAGCATCTTAAATAACCGCAACTGCTTCCCTTAAGATCTCAAATGACAGCGCAGAGTTAGGGTTAGACAATGCTGGTCTAACTTTAAGATCCGCCGCGGTTTGCAAGGGGAGTGACTGTTTATGCAGTGGGCTGTAACCTGCTAAGATCTGACCTTAGTTGCGTATATTTGCCATCTTTTCGCAGTCACATCTCTGAATCACCCCCTATGTGTGTACTTACGTACGTATATGTATGCGGTACATGCGATTCTTAATAACCGCGCCCTCATGCTGTCATTTAAATGCCTTCCCCCCACCCACTTTCATGTAAATTTTCATGTCCATTTTTTCAACCCCGCCCATCCGTACGTATATCACCAAGTGCGATTCACAAGTCCGTCCGTTAGGCACCTACGAGCGTATATTCAATGTAACTTACGTAAATAAAGTTACAGCACAAGCGTACCTAAAAATACGCACACAACTCCACGTGAAAACGGATCTGTGAATACAGTCCAATGGGCCTGATGCTCATTGACTGAGGACGCCTGACCTAAGCAAGCCCCCTTGTTACGACATGGAACTACTTGCGTGCAGAACTTGCTTCTCTACACAAGGGCATCCATCCAACGTGGCAGCACTTACAATCCGTAGGCCTTATTCACAGGTAAGTTTGAAACTAGTACGTGAAATATACACGTCTAGGTGTCAAGGCAATTTTCACTCCTCTCGTTCTTACGGATTTCCGCTGGTTTCCGGGTCCATAGGGCTACCTTAACTCTCTGTGCGTATTTGTTTGTGCGGAGTTTGCTAAGCCCGCCCATACTGCCCTCTTTCAATGCCTCCCCCCAACTTTTCTTAACTTCCTTCTTATAGAGTACTGGCACGCCCCCTTCCTACGGATCTCATTAGACACCGAGTTGAACTTCGTGCCTAATGGTTTTCCGTTCATAACATCTGGATCACGCATGTGCAATTCGCAGAAAATCGCCAAGATAAGCACATGGGGCCTGATCCAGACCTACGCCGATGCACTGAGCTTACTAAAGCACAGCGTATCGGCGTTCACTTACCCCGACACTCCCCCTGTGCGGGCGTAAGGAAGGGGCCATACGCTCGCACAGGTAACCTGGTGGAGAGCTTCGGCGGTGCGGTGATGTCAGCTGTGGCCCCTTGCAGCATGGGTCCGGTGCTGCTGCACCTTTTGCACCAATGGTAATTCCTCCCCTGGCCACATATATTTAGGCACGTTCTTAAGTGTGAATCGGGGCCTATAAGCCTAATCAAGACAGAGGTGGGTATAGGTAAGTTTGTGGCGGTGGGCAATCCCGCATTGGGTTTGCGTTTGGGCGGACGCATATCTATGCAGAGAAGTTAAGGTAGCGCGCTGGAACTATTCATGAGAGAGGGGAGGGACTCTCTGTGTGTCTGTAAGTCAAACACTTCATCCCTACGGCGCTGCTACGGACGCCCGATCCACGATCGGGTGTTGCCATAGCGACGCCGGGCATCAACTGCCCGGCGCATGCGCAGATTGGCTTTTCAGACGATCTTACGCTTACGCCCGCTGTCCTAGCGACAGGGGGGCGTAGGTCTGGATCAGGCCCATTGCCACGTACGAGGCGGAACTAGCGAGTTGTGGGCCCAGGTGCAAAAAATATGCTTTGGCCATGATGATATCTCAGGTAACCTGGTGGAGAGCTTCGGCGGTGCGGTGATGTCAGCTGTGGGCCCTTGCATCAGCATGGGCCCGGTGCTGCTGCACCTTTTGCACCAATGGTAATTCCTCCCCTGGCCACATATATTTAGGTACGTTCTTAAGTGTGAATCGGGGCCTATAAGCCTAATCAAGACAGAGGGGGGGATAGGCAAGTTTGTGGCGGTGGGCAATCTCGCATTGGGTTTGCGTTTGGGCGGACGCATATCTATGCAGAGAAGTTAAGGTAGCGCGCTGGAACTATTCATGAGAGAGGGGAGGGACATGCAAGTTCTCTCTGTGTGTCTGTAAGTCAAACACTTCAGTGATCCAAACATTTCAGGAAGTCAGGGAGATCTCCCACTCTTCAGGAAGTCTTCCTGATATTCAGGGAGAGTTAGCAACTATGATTAAACTAGGCAAATACCCATCAAAATGACGGGAAAGGAACATGGGAGGTGGGAGCTGCAGGAGCACACATACACATAGAAGCTGTTTTCCCCGCCCCTTGACTCCTCCCCCATCCTTTCTCTGTTTGTTTTTTTTGTGCCGTTCCCCCGGAACACGTGTACCGGTCCAAGCTGCTACTGTTTTTGTTTGGCGGCCATGGCTGCGCCGGTCCTGGAGGATGGTTTATGCTTCGCAGAGCTTTAAGAACTCCCGCCTGGTGTCTGGGGAAGTGTGTGAGTGACAGCGGTGCCTGGACAGAGCCTGGACGGGGGAGCAGGGAAGGAGGGCAATATGGCTATGCTAGAGAGGATAGGAGAGAGGAGGGCATGGTGAGGGTAGAGAGGTGGAGGATAGTTGGACACTTGGGGGAGGTTTAGGGACATTTGGAGGAGAGCAATTCTGCTCCCGACCAGTGTGGACGCTACTATGCATGTGTATAACGGTGAGGAGCAGAATGGCTTTTATATAGATAGATTGAATGCCCTAATTGAATACTCTATGAGAGGATTTTGGTTAGAGCCATTAATGTATGTATATATGACGGGATTTCATGTCTAAATGAATACCGTCTGGTAGTCTTGAACACGTTATTCATTTATTCAACAATCTATATATTGGACTGTGCTGTCAATTGAATAATCTCCAAATGTCAAACAATACAGAGAGTTGCGTCTACATGGAAGCCATTATTAGCGTTAACCACTGAAAATCAATTCCATTGTATACAGATCCTTATATATATATATGAAGTGGAGGCAGACAGAGTCCCATGTTATGTCTGTTTGTGTATTTAATTTTTATTGATTCCTTCAATCACCTGTCATGGTAACAAAAGACTGGTCTAATCTATCTCAGTGTGACTCTGCTTAGAGGTGATAGGAAAACTGAGAGTGTAAACAGCAAGTGACAGGAGAAGTGTCAGAAGTAATTGCTTAAATATATTTAAGATAGTCAGTACTTTATCCTAACACTTTAAGCTCAGTGTAAAATGGATTTTTGCTTTGTAATAAAGGTCCGGATTCAGTTACGTAGTTTTTGACTTACGTACGTTGTTTTAAGAATTGAGCGACTATGCATGTGCAGTAGCTTATTCACGCCATCCACGTATCATTTCTGTACGTAGATGATGTAATTGCGGTCTAAAGACCGTGCTTACGCAATCTATGTACAGAAATGGGACGTAGATAGCGTAAAAAGGCTACTACGCATGCGTAGTAGCTTGGGGGCTGATCCTATTCTACACTGCCCGCCATAGTTAAGGCGGGCGGATGCGTAAGATCGGCATTTCTGAGGATCTGCGCATGCACCGGGCAGATGTTGCCCGGTGTGATCCAGGATTCTGTGTGCCCTGGATCTGGCGTCCATTACTACAGCGTAGTAACGGAGGAAGGGGCGGGCAGCTCCGTAACTACAGCGTAGCCGGAGGGAGGGAGGGAAGGGAAATTAGGAAGGGAGGGACGGGTTAGGGACTTACAAACATGTGGCCGGCGTAATTATCCACTGTTACGCCGGCTGAAGTTAAGGTAGCCTACAGATTCTAGCTCTCACTTTCCTATTATATACTAGAAATGTCAGCTAGAATCTGATTGGTTGCTAGGGGCAACATCTTTCATAGAGTTAGGGAAGAAAGAAGCGGGAAAAGACAGACTGACCTGAGACGGACTACACTGAACACGGACTGAGGACAGGAGACGTGGGAGAACAACTAGACTGGACTGGAGACAGACGGACAAGAGCTCAAGCTGCACTTACACAACCAAAAGGGACCCCCAAAGGGGAGTCCTGACGGGCAGGGCTTCCCCCAGTAGCCAGCATGCATGCCATAACATGGATGTGACAGCATACCCCACATGGAATACCCCATAGAGGCTGCACAGCAGGATTGGAGATAAGTTGAGGGGCTCCCGTGAACTGCAATGGGATCCCTGCGGGTAACAAGAATAATCACAAACAAATCTTATTTTTCACGTTCTCTAGATTTTTACTTTGTTCTCCTCAGTGGTAAGGCACATATAATATGGACAAGAAATTCCTCTACGGGGGCTAGACCTCGATAGAGACCATGTGCTTTTCTGTAACATAAAGGATTTCCACTCTATATTTTTAGTTGTGAAGTATAAAGGTCAAGACTCAGAACTCAGACATTGGGACTCAGTGATATGAGCTTTTATCTTATTGCAGAATGCTGGAGGGTTAATCATGATGGCAGTAAAAAGACTCCCTCTTTCTTCTGGTGATTGATTTTTGTCCATCGCTGACCTCGCGCCTGATCTTCAATGACTCTTTGCACCTTTTTATTTCCACACAGAGACTTTTAAGGTTTGAGAGTAAGAAAAACAACTTTCTTCTAATTTAACCTTTGCCGATATAGAGAGAGGCTTAGAACGCTCTGCGGAGGAGCTTTTCTGTAGATGCCATTCATAGTTATAGTGATGTTCCCATTAGCTTTCAAACTTCAAAGTGATATTTCAAAAATAACTAAAATCAATGTTTTGTTTAATGTTTTTTTGTGGGTTGGATGTGCTATTAGTTTAACAATATTACCTTTATTTCCATATACAATAACACTTGTAACACAGACAATCGGGCTGTGCTCAATTAAACGTTTCCCAATATTAGGGAATATTCATGCCATGCATGGGGAAAGTTGAATAGGGCTTCAGAAATCATTAAACCTTTGTTTACTTACCAATTAGCTTTCCGCTTCTTGCAGTGATCAGACAACGGAGCTGATGTCACCCATTTAATGTCCTACAGAACTTGTATGACTAATCCTGTGAATTGAATGGGTGATGTCAGTTGCACTGTCTGATATCTGCAGGAAGCCAGCAGCTGCTAAAAGGTAAATAAACTAAGTTTTAATGTTTAAAGTTTTTAATGATTTACTAATAGTCTGGAATCTAGCTTCTCCACCATGTCACAAATGAAACATCATGACTAAGAAAGCTTTATCTGAGCTGTACCCAGTCTTCTAATACGTGTGGTTTTTATCTGTTTTGTCAGCATTCTGTCAAATCTTTGTAACTACACTGCCCAATAATTGATCCAATATCAGAATTCTCTTCTTCTGTAGGCACAATGAGGGTCACTTGGACATCATGACTAAGAAAACTTTATCTGAGTTTCTGTAGTCTTCTAATACGTGTGGTTTTTATCTGTTTTGTCAGCATTCTGTCAAATCTTTGTAACTACACTGACCAATAATTGATCCAATATCAGAATTCTCTTCTTCTGTAGGCACAATGAGGGTCACTTGGATGCTCTCTATACTGGGTGGTTGTCACTAGAATGCCTTCTTTATTTGGTGGTGGTATTAGCTCTGCTCTTGCTCTCTGTTAGTAATTGTCACTAGGATGCTATCTGTATTGGACACTGGTCATTAGGCTGTTCTTTGTATTGATAATGGTCACTAGGATGCTCTCTCTGTATTGCATGGTGATCACTAGGATGCTCTATAGGTAGTGGTCATTAAGACACTCTCTATATTTTTTGTAGTGGTCACTTCTATGCTATGTGTAGTTGATGGTCAGTAGAGCATACTTTGCATTGATGGCAGTCACTATGATGTTGTTTATATTGGGTGGTGGTCTATAGATAGCCCTCTGTATCAGGGTTGCTCACTAGGATGCTGCCTGTATTAAGTGTTGAGTCACTATGGAGTGCTTTGTATTAGGAGGTGGTTATTTAGATACTCTCTCTATTGGGTTAAATAGGATGCTCTTTGTATTTGATGGTACTTTTAACAATATGGATGTGTGGTGAAACAATTATATTTTTCATTTTAGAATAATAGTTTTGTAATATTTTATAAACACTACTTATTGTAGCCTTTAAATAATTTACAATGCTTGGGTTTAAATCTGCTCTCTCTGTTAAATAGGATGCTCTTTGTATTTGATGGTACTTTTAACAATATGGATGTGTGGTGAAACAATTATATTTTTCATTTTAGAATAATAGTTTTGTAATATTTTATAAACAAAACACTGCAGAATGAGATCAACATTAAATCAAAATATTATTACTATTATTAGTTGTTTTAGGTTAGCTGTGTTAAGGAACAGAAACTTAGGCATGTTTTAAATACCATAAAGAAAATTAATCAGCCTATACGAATAAGTGATATGTACCTCACAAAAACATATTTTAGTAATTTAGGCACATGGGTTATTAATAATTTTAAGTTCACACAATTTCCCTATAGATTTATCCTCATCCCATTCTATAAATTGTTAATAAAACAAAAATCAATCAAAGAAATTCGATTTTTAAATGTCCAGAACCGTAACTTGGAATTTTAGCGCCAGGGGCAAAAAGGAAAAATGGTGCCCCCGACCTTGATTTATTAACCAGTTTAATATTAAAAATTAACTAACTGGCGCCAAACTTTAACTTTGTGCCCTGGACGACCGCCCCTATCACACACCCCTAGTTATGGTCCTGGTCTTATCATTATTCTTATTTATCTTACCGCCAAATTGCATACAACTTCAAAAAGCTTTCCAGTTAACTCAAGGTCATCCTAAAAGAGAAATAAAAATGTGGTTATTTTTCATTATGACATAATTTAAGAAAATGCAGTGTATAATTTTCAAATATAAAATTAAAATTAAATTCAGAAACATGTACAGAAGGTAATAGTAGGATTTGTTAGACCTAATTTTCTGGAGCCTACAAAACATTTAAATCATCAATACCTGAAAGAATAAAAAAACAACAAAAAAACAAAAAACACCTTATATTAGTATATTACTCAGGTTTTAATAGAGTGAAATTCTTTTAATATATGTGTTTTCAATAAAGAGTAAAATGTCAGATTTATCGTCCTTTTTTTGTCCTTATTTTTCTCCCCTACATTATATCCACAGACTGATATAACAGCCACTGGACATCTCAATGGAGAAGACATAAACCTAAAATGCTGGGAAGGAGAGTTCCAAAACATTAATGACTCTTCCCATTCAGATAGCACAGCAGATCAAAGAAAAACATTATCCTTGGAACAAATAATCCTTATTATCTTAACTTTACACAGTGGCTAGTGATTTATAGCATTTCAATTAAATCAGTGGGAGAAGTGATGGTATGACATACCCTGTATACCCCTCACTTCCAGCCCTGTGTTACATTTTCAGACTACATGCTATTTACTAAAATTTATGTATAACATATTCTCATTGTATGGGAGATTTATACCACATAAAAACAAAACTTTTAAATGTTTTAAAGCCCTTATAGAAAATTAGGAGGAGTCATGAGTGGTCATTATGTTAGTGTCATTGGGCCTGATCCAGACCTACGCCGATGCGCTGTGTTTATTAAAGCACAGCGTATTGGCGTCCACTCTCCCCGACACTCCCCCTGTGTGGGCGTATTTCCCGCACAGGGAAAGCAATGGGTAACATGAGCGTACTACCGCTAAGCCCACCCTCCCTCATTATATTACCTCCCACCGCCCACCTTCACTAACCTTAACGTAGGGACGCTAGGGGGACGCCCCCTCCAGCGTCCCTACGCTGTTCCTACGGACGCCCGATCGTTGACTTCTGCCCGGCGCATGCGCAGATTGGCTTTTCAGCCGATCTTACGGCCGCCGTCCTAGCGACGGCGGGCGTAGCTCTGGATCAGGCCCACCGTGCCGAAACACAATGTAGATGGTGTAGAAAAACTTACCACACATGCGCAGTGAGCAAAATCCTAAATATACACACCTAAGAAGCCAGAGATTCTTAGGAGTGAGTCGGTACCTGAGCCGCTATCTAAAGATCCGTTAGTTCTAGGTACGCAATTATACGCACGCGCGTTGCAAGCCAACACCCATGACACTCCCCTCACACGGACGGCTTTACGTAGACTTCCGAAACCATAGTGCACTGTTATCTTTAGGTTTGCATTTACGTGTGTATAATACTTATGTACGTGCGTATGTAGCTCAACTGGTCATTTAAATGCCTCTCTCCACCCACTTTAACGTAACTTTGTCCGGCTTTCAAACACGCCCCTCTGTACGTATGTCCCCAAGTGCGATTCACACGTACGTGCCTAATGGACTGCCGTGTGTAAAATCAACATAAATAGCAGAAATAAAAACGTTACGCATGCGCGGTTACTCCAAACGTAAAAAAAACTGCATGGAACTTCATGCAAAAATGGATCTGTAAATACTGGCCCTAAGAGAGGGTAAGGGAAAGCAATTATTAATTTTCTACCAATGGTGGAAGTATGTCGCAATACGGTGGAACACTAAACCGCTATCTCTTCTACTGCTGTGGTTAGCGGAGAAAAAAAAATTGATGATATTTCTGAGGGCCGAGAGAGAATATCTATCTGTAAAATTCCATTAAACCCTGCGAGAGCCTTTCTCTTTGACAAACGTGATTTTTCTTATATTGGTGACTGATAGGCGTCCGCCTGGCGCTGTAACTCCGAATGATAGAGTTTAATAAAAATAATCTATTGTATTCTGACACTGACAGTGACTGGCAACCTGAGCTATACAAAGCTATCGACCACCCCAGACAATCCAATGTTTTAACCGGGGAGATATTAAGGGTCAGGTTGTCATTCGCTCTCATCTCTAAATCCAATGTGTGTAAGGGAATAATGAAACTCTCATTAATTGCTCTGTTAGTAGCTGATTGGGAGTTAATGTGCGTCAGGAGCCATGTATAACCTTATGAATGAATGATATTAAGAATAAGTTGACAAGATTATGAAGTTATTAAACAATGCTGACATATGACATCAAGGGCCAGATTTACTAAGCTGCGGGTTTGGAAAGGTGGAGATGTTGTCCATAGCAACCAATCAGATTCTAGCTGACATTCTCTAGTATGTAAAAAGAGAGTGAGAGCTAGAATCTGATTGGTTGCTATAGGCAACTTCTCCACCTTTCCAAACCCACAGCTTAGTAAATCTGGCCCCATGTCTACAGAAATCTGTGGTCAGTCTGTCTTGTAATTACAATATAGTCTCTTTATAAGGTTTTATTAGAATGGGTGTAACTTTGGGTTAAGGGGTGAGGCCATGCTATGAGTCCCAGTGCCTAAGATTGAGTGACCCCCAACTTTAACAAGTTCACAACTCTGCTATGAAAAAAACCTATGATGACTATTCAGTGAAGGAATTGAAAGGGCTTGAAGCAGTAATGTCTGGCCGCTGACAAAATTTGCAATGGGCCCATGAACCATATTCTTTCACTATGTTCGGGATGTAGATTCCGCACAGAGAAGCCAAATTTTAAACCTGATAGATGCTGGCCTTGATTCACAACACCGTACGTGTTCCACAAACGGTCTTAATTTCCTGACAGTATTTCACGTAATCTACGTATCGTTTCGTTACGTAGATTGAATATATGCGGTCTTTAAAGTCCGCAAATACCCAATCTATGAAACAAAACGATATGTAGATTAGGTAAAATAGTTACTATTAGTAGCTACTATCGGGAAATTAAGGCTGTATGTGCAACACGTACGGTGTTGTGAATCCGGGCCGCCATCTTAAATGCGGCTATATCATGTTTGAAATACTTTACAATTTTGGAACTTATACCTGTTTCCACTAACGAAATGGAAAGAACTGGTAACGGGCTGTGGAGCTCAACAGACACAGGGGAGAATGGGGTCCACCTGCGGCGCTGTTAGGGCTAGGCTGCGGGACATATGAGCTTAGGGGTAGGGTTAGGCTGCTGGGAGATGATGGGTTAAGGTAAGGGTGCAGGACATGGAGGGTTAAGATTAGGGTTTGGCTGTGGGTGATGGAAGGTTAAGGTTAGGTTGTGGGAAATCGAGGGTTCAGGGTTAGGCTGCTGGGAGATGGAAGGTTAAGGTTAGGGTAATAGAAGGGGAAGGTTAGGTTGAGCATTAGTAAAATGGATGGGGTTTAGGGAAAATTCTACTTCTACTGAATTTGCAGCACTCAAAAACCAATGTGTCTAAAAGAGACACTTCAGACTGGCATGCTCATAGACTAATGTGTAAGTAAGGCCACCATTGGGGGGGGAGGGTACTGCCAGGACTGGAGTCCCGGGCCCAGAAAAAGAGAGAAGGGGGACTCACCTCAGCTCTCCAGCAGCAGGTATCGGAGGTAGGAGACAGATGGGTCAATGTCAATGTCACCAGCCTCCTGCTGCCTGAGAGCTGAACCAGGCTGCACATCAGGACTTCTGAACAATAATCCTTCCCTGCATCTGGGCCCAAGGTAAACCGTTCCTGCAGTTCCATGGCAGTCTTCCATGGAGTGAAGCGCCGTGGCCTGGGTCCCGGGTCTCCAAAAATTCTGGTGGCAGTCCTATGTGTAAGTTATACTTACCAAATTTTGCATTGCATCTAGACTAATCTTTGTGTCCTGCACAAGCATAGCTTTATGGTGCCATCAATTTCCATCAAGCCCCGCCCCCAAAGAGCAAAAGGGCGTTAATTTGTGAGCCTGGATCAGTATGCAGATCATCGGCCCACCTATACTGTATAATTTGATTGCCCAATCACACCCACTTCTGTGCGAAACCCGAACCCTTCCTGTTGACGAAAATGTCATCGCTCTTTAGACTGCAAAGGATTGAATTGGGTAGCACAATTTCCCACGCAAAAGTAGACAAAACAATATGTACGAATATGAGGAAAAAATTGTAATTTAAGATCTGGTCCAATAATATTTTTTAATTATTTTTTTTCAAAAGTCGAGACATGGAAATTTTGAGTTTTGCTCGGAAAATAAAATTCACTTTGCTATAACACAAATAGGAGGCCGAATAAAAGTCTTGTTAAGATGTTTATAAGCCGAGGTACTCAACCAGACGTGACCGGCCGTGTAAACCTCACTTACAAAATAAGTCAGGAAAGGCTCACGATCAGTCAGCGGCTTTGGCCGTTTCACAAATGCGATGAGTTGACAAGTAATCTTTTTAGTAGATTGGGGTGAACTACAAACTTAGAATCTATTTTACTCCCGCTTGATTCTCTGACAAGTAGATATACCTTGCTGATAGCTGGCCTCCGGGAAACAAATTGCTCATTTCAGAAATGTATCAGTGCCGACTGTAAATCTAAGTCCTGAATTTAATTCACGACACTCAATACCCCCTCTCTATGCTGTATTCTTAACGATCACAGAAAGATATTTGATAAATTGCAATTTAGGTTGCAAAGTTGATAAATATTCATGACCATTCAATGGTAATTTAGGTCTCTGTACTCTTACTTAATGTAGTTTTTGACCAGAATAGATTATAAATAAGACTGTTACAATTCTATAAATTAGACGTTGAAGCTTGTATTTATTGTAAGATGGATAGTGTTTGCTTTAGTACTGGACACTATTATTAATATGCTTGCTTGGACTGTTGATAAGGAAGCAGAAATGTATTGCAAGCCTGAGGAATTACTTTTATCCATGTCGCTCTGTACAGTGGATACTATGATTTTATGATTAGCATTTAATTTATTTAATTTTTTTCATTTTTGTAGACAAACCATTCACTTTATTAAGTAGCATGGAAATTACAGGAAGCAACAGACTGAGATTTATATAGTGAAAGAAGCAGGGTCTCCAGCAGTACAGAGTAGTGATGTCACACTCCTGTCAAACTGATACAGGAAATCACAGACTGAGAGTTATATAGTGGAAGGAGCAGGGTCTCCAGCAGCACAGAGTAGTGATGTCACACTTCTGTCACACCGATACAGGAAGTCATAGACAGAGTTATATAGTGGAAAGAGCAGGGTCCCCAGCAGTACAGAGTAGTAATGTCACACTCCTGTCACACTGATACAGGGAGTCACAGACTGAGAGTTATATAGCGAAAGGAGCAGGGTCTCCAGCAGTACAGAGTAGTGATCACACTGATACAGGAAGTCACAGACTGAGAGTTATATAGTGGAAGGAGCAGGGTCTCCAGCAGCACAGAGTAGTGATGTCACACTTCTGTCACACCGATACAGGAAGTCACAGACTGAGAGTTATATAGTGGAAGGAGCAGGGTCCCCAGCAGTACAGAGTAGTGATGTCACACTCCTGTCACACTGATACAGGAAATCACAGACAGAGTTATATAGTGGAAAGAGCAGGTTCCCCAGCAGTACAGAGTAGTAATGTCACACTCCTGTCACACTGATACAGGGAGTCACAGACTGAGAGTTATATAGTGAAAGGAGCAGGGTCTCCAGCAGTACAGAATAGTGATGTCACACTCCTGTCACACTGATACAGGAAGTCGTAGACGGCAAAAAGCTAGCGGTGTGCTTTTTCCCATTTATTACGGTAGCCAAAATATGCAGATATTTATGCGCACCTCTATAGGAAACGGCAACCGCATCCCAAACAAAATGCTACCTTGCCCTTCCTACTTGAAAATGTTCCTGCGCCCCTTGCCCCACTGGGTGTTAATTGCCTTTCATAAATCCCTGCATAGTA
This sequence comes from Limnodynastes dumerilii, assembly GCA_011038615.1. Lineage (NCBI taxonomy): Eukaryota > Metazoa > Chordata > Amphibia > Anura > Limnodynastidae > Limnodynastes > Limnodynastes dumerilii. The sequence continues at coordinate 156,034 of WWET01003068.1, forward strand.
TAGACTTAGAAGTGAAATATTCATGATTATAGCCGGGTACACATCGTCTTTGAGCTTTGAAACACTCTCAAATGCAGCAGCAAATTTTGTTTAATCAGTTCTGTATTTGGGCAAGTATTATGCCCTTGGCTTCCAGGCTGGCATTATTAGCTGGCACACACAGCGTATAACCTGCAATAGTCTCATCTGAAATGAATAGCAGAGATTTGAGAGCTGCCCTGCCAAGGCTGTCATTTCTATTCCAATCAGCGCGTTTCTACATCTGTACTGAAAGGTCTTCCGTGTCAGTAACATCATGGACTTATAAAATGATCCCAATGACATTGTAAATTTTATGAACTAGAGTGTCGTGCAAGAACTAAATATGGATTTCATGAGCAGGTGCCATGGCCTCTAATTACCAATTAGTGCTACTGGTTTATTTTTAAGAACTTTGTAAAACAGAACTTGTGTCTTCAGGGACACAAAACCTATTATATGTCATTAACCTAGCGGATTAGGTTTCTGCGGTGTGTGAGTATGAGTATGCTCTCAATGTAATGCAATTGCCTAATAAATAAAGGTTCATTGATTGTTTCTTTTTTGCCAATTGTACTGTAACACTATAGGCTGTGTCAGCAATAAACGGCTGCGATTTTCCACTTGACGTAACCAATCTTCACCCACTCTAACAAAAAGTGTACGAAATCAGATCCGATCGCATGGAAATGAGGGGGAAAAAAATCATTGCTGTGGAACTGGTCCATAATTATTATAATTACTTCTTATTTATATATTCTTCCGTGCTGTGCGCACACCTCGATACACTGGAAAAGTTACAGGGAAAGAACAGCATACTAATCTAGATAAAAAACCACATCTAGATACAGGGGCGTTTCTAGAAATGAAGGGGCCCGGGTGCAGACCCCCACACGGGCCCCTCCTCCTCCTCCTCAGACGGCCCCCCCCTCCCAAGACGGGCCCCCCTCTTCTTCTTCTCAACCCCATCCATATCTATACAAACGGAGACGGTCTCCAGCACTCTTCCATTCCCAACAGTGCACTGCGCAGCCTCACGCTCTGCAAACAGAAGAGGAGCATGAGGCTGCGCAGTGCA
>WWET01003068.1:159292-169756 GCA_011038615.1 Limnodynastes dumerilii
GGTAGGTGAAGGGGAGGGTTAGGGTAGTGGAAGGTGAGGGTTAGGGTAGTGGAAGGAGAGGGTTAGGGTAGTGGAAGGAGAGGGTTAGGGTAGTGGAAGGAGAGGGTTAGGGTAAGGGTAAATAAATACTTACCATTTGTCATAGTCTTTGTTCCCTGGATGATTGATTGATTCTCGTCCTCAAGGCAGAAGCAACTGATTTCCGAACGTCTTCTGAATGGAGTGGTAAAGGGCCATTTGTACCGGCTCTCACACCCTGGTTCCAATAAACAGTAGGTTTTCAATATAAATAGATATTTTTTGTATTATACTATAAATTAGTCACAATTGAGGCAGTACAGTATCCTTTGTATTCTCAGACCTGTTTCTGTTCTTGTTCTTCTTCATTTAAAACATATATTGACAGAAAACGTAATGCTTTGTGACACAATTTCTCTGATGAACTAGTTTCATCCTCAGTCTGGTGGCTAAGTTTTTTCTACTCTACAATCACCTGGAAAAAAAGTAATTCAATTGTCAGCTCAGCATCCAAATGGAAATGTTTTCAGATCATCTTATGATCAATCACGTTAGACCAGCTCTGGGGTTGAACTGGCTAAAAGGGACATAGAGAAAGTTCAGCTGTCAGCTCTTGAGGTGTTCACCATAGACTTACACGTTTACAAAACAAAGTAATCATTGCAAATAGAGGCAAATGGGCTAAAAGATGTAGCCGTTCAGGCTGACCCAGTCTCTGTTAAAGATCAATCCAAGTTACAGGTCATAATCATTTTAACTTCAAATTACAGTCATTTCTGCACATCAGCTTTTAGGTGCTTGCTTGTAGAAGATGAAAGAAGCTCAAGGAATTGAACCAGGTCTTGTGGTCAAATTATACCAACTTTTGTAACTTTAAGGGGATATAGTCGCCTCCAAAATTAGCAGATTTTCAACCCTGATACAGCCAGTGGTTGGAATAAGGATTATTTCATTTTAGGACAGATACTGTGGCGAAAGGCCAGTTTCAACAAGATACCCATTCACAATAGCGAATTTTACTCTCCCCGACAAGGTTAGGCTGTTAGAATGGGAAGGTTAGGATTAGGCTGCATTGAAGGGATGGTTAAAAGAAGGGGATGGTTAGGCTGTGGAGAGGGAATGGTTAAGACAACGTTTAAGATGGTATGAAATGTCAATGGTCAAAATGTCGATAGTTGAGTATTATGTTAGTATTTGTTATTAACGTCTGTAAACTTAATGCCATGCGGTCGGCTTGTAAAAAATGTGGGAAATGTAATTTTATATATATATAATATCGGTCGCAGTCCACGCTGCGATGGGCTGCTTTTAGAAATAGAGACAGACAAAAGTTCATTTTCAGCTGTCTCTATTGCGAATAGGCAGACTTTTTAGAATTTTTTTATGAATGGGTGGATGTGCTAATCGGCAGACCTGTTGCTTACAGCTAAGGAGAGATGAGTAACCTCTCCGGGGACTTTTAGTGTTTAGAAAGGGTTAGGGTTAGGCTCTTAGGAAGGAAGGGTTAGGGTCAGGCTAGGGAGAAGGGATGGTTAGGGTTAGGGTAATGTAAGGGAAGAGGGTTAGAATTAGGGTATGGGTTGGGGTAGTGTTTTCCACTTACCTATCAGAGCACCACGTTCGGTGCCCCAGCGGTCGATTGTGATGCCAGTTCGAAACTGGCTGGTAGAGAACAGCCCTATCGAAACAGGGCTGTATTTAGCGGGGACCCACACCCATGTAATGGATTGTTATGATTTATTTTTCTTTATAAAGATGTTTAAATTGACTCTTGTGCCAAGTTTCATACCCAACCCCCTTTCAGCCCCTGCCTAGACTGTGCCTTGTGTCTTTTTTCTATTAAACTACATTTTAAAAATTTTGCGTGTTATGGTTTTTATTACTTTTTTTTATCACTGTTATTATTTTATTGTGATTATTTTATTATTTAAACATCATGTTGACCTTATGTGGAGACCACGTCAACCATATTGTGCTTAACCTGCTATCTTTGTTCTATAAGTCTGTTATTTTGTAGCCTTAGACAATGATAATGTTGACACTATGATATTGACTGAATAATTGACTGAAAAGATATTTTTTCATTGTCATAGAGACAAATGATATGTGACCTGATAATGGCAAAAGACCACAGAGAAACTGGGAAATAATAGATGAATTTTACCTTTCAGTGTTAGACGTGAAACGGACGACAGTCATCAAAACGCTCAACTGCTCATGATTATATAATTATATTTGTTAAGTAATCCAGAGAGCATTACCCTAATTATAGATCGAAATCCTCCTCAGCCATCCCCAGAGAAATCATTTGTGAGATTCTAGTCACCCCCTCTGCTTACAGAACTCATTGTTATATAACAAAAAAATTATAATTTTCCACAGGTATAATACGGTTTATATGTTTTAATTCTCATTTTGTCATTGTCTGAACCTGCATTTAACAGCATATAAGAAAACTAGAATTCTCACTCTTTAGAGTTAAGACCACCTATAGCAGAAAGACCTTGAGAGTGGCTGGTGGCTTAGGGCCATATTCAGAGAACCATTTCCATGAAGGAAGGCAATTATACGCACAGCCGCTGCAGGCCACACCCCCTCACACCCATGACACTCTCCTCTCTCGGCCGTGTTGTCGGTGACTTCCGCCTCCATAGACCACTTGTAACTTTCCGTACGTGTGATTCATGTTAGTCGCGCCCACATACCTTGATGTAAATGCCTTTCTCCGTACATTTTTATTTAAATTTTCACGAGCGTATTTTTGCGTTGCATATCCGGACGTATGGACCCAATTGCGATTCATAAGTCCATCCGTGTGGCACTTAAGCACATACAGTCTACATTAACTACGTAAAAAAAAGTTATTACGCATGCACAGTTGAAATATACCTAAAAATACGCACGCAACTGGCCGTGAAAACGGTAGACACACCAGGAGGGGTACACAAAATTAGGGATGGTCTAGGTAGACTGGAGGAATGGTCAAGAGTGTGGCAACTGCAATTTAATGCCAAAAAATGCAAAATCATGCACTTGGGGCACAAAACATCCCAAAAGTTCAATATATCCTTAATGGCATTACATTAGAAACTACTGAGGCGGAAAGGGATCTAGGAGTCATTATTTCCTGTGACTTAAAGGTAGCCAATCAATGTAACAAAGCAATGAGAAAGGCAAGTCAGATGCTTGGTTGCATAGGGGGAGGAATTAGTAGCAGAAAGAGAGACGTAGTGATGCCCCTTTATAGATCGTTGGTACACAAGGGCATGAATGTAAACTGGAGGGTGGTAGATTCAGAGGAAACGTGCGGATAATGACTTCACTGAAAGGGTGATGGATAAGTGGAATAATCTCTCATCTGAGGTGGTAGAGGTAACACAGTAGAACAGTGTAAACATGCTTGGGATAAATATAAGAATATCCTAAATCTCAAACTAAACTAAACTAGCGTTAATAGGGTCTAGGGTCAGTATAGTTTTAAATAAACAACTGGGCAGACTGGATGGGCCATGCGGATGGGCCATGCAGCTCTTATCTGCCGTCACTTCCTATGTTTCCATGTTTCTAAAGTATAAATGAATAGACCACCATTTTGTGAAACTTTGTTTGGAAGAGTCTGGGTTTAGCAGCAGCCAGAGGTGTTGTCCACAGAAGATATTTGGGAGGCTGTATGGCATAAAGTTAGGACCACAGCAAATAAGCCTTTAAAGTAGCAGTTGGGCTTATCATTTAACTAACTAACTAACGTTTCTGCATTTTATTTATATTATTTTACAGATATGGTCTATGGTAGACCATCCAAGCTAAATAGTTTATTGATGATGTTTGAGAACCACCATTATCCCTCTACAATCATTTATTTTCTGGGAATGCTTGAGAGACCTGTGAATTTAATTGAAGATCTACACCCAGAGTATGTCGACTACTGCTTTGGAAGAGGTATACCTGGGTTATTTTTGGGACTTTTAAAGTATTGGGGCATAAACCACCCACTTTGGGTTAGTCATTGACTCATTTTTTCCTCAATTCCTGGTTTTCAGGAACAAATTCTTAGTGCTATATCCATACATTGTTGTTTTAGATCTGATGAGTGTGGAGTTTATTAAAGTTACCAAAGACTCTTCAGGATTGTAATAGGGGGTGGTGAGTGAGTGGCAGCTAGCAGAGGATGTTCTAGAGGCAATACACTTTTAGGCATGATCACGTTAGTTGGTGCATTATTGTGTGGCATAATCATGTAACCTGGAAATATTAATGTGTGGCATAATCATGTAACCTGGAGATATTAATGTGTGGCATAATCATGTAACCTGGGAGTATTATTATCTAGCATAATCATGTGATTTGGGAATATTACTGTGTGGCATAATCATGTGACCTGGGAGTATTACTGTATGGCATAATTATATGACCTGGGAACATTACTGTATGGCATAATCATATGACCTGGGAGTACTACTGTGTGGCATAATCATATGACCTGGGAACATTCCTGTGTGGCATAATCATATGACCTGGGAGTATTACTGTGTGGCATAATATTATGACCTGGGAGTATTACTGTGTGGCATCTGAGCGATGAAGAACCTAATATGAAGAGGTCTTACCTGGTGATTAATGTTACATACACAAATTTACATGGAGCCCTCCCCAAAAAATGTTTTTAAGCCCCTGTTCTCCTCCTCTTCCGTCTTTTAAAGATTTCAATTTTAAAAATCAAAAAGAAAGTTTGTAACAGAAAAATAACCCATAAAATCTGTTAACAATACAGACTTTTAACACTACAGTAACACCCACAGCCCAGGAAGTTCTTATTGTTGCCAGTACACCAACTGAATCTTCTCCCACACAAGCAGTGCTAAACACCAGGTGTTGGAAGTAAGATCATATGGTGGGTGGTTGTCAACACAACGGATAAAACAAACCACTAACCATGCAACTTGCAACTTTTACAACTATTAATTGCTTTAAATTTACGTCTACACTCCCTTTGGTTCTTAGATTGGCAAAGCAAGCAGTTAGAAAATAGGGCATTATGTGGTTATTCCTTTAGTTGTGGCAGTGGGTGTTAATGGTTATAAAATATATTGTTAAATGGGGCTTTTTTTTTCCCGTTAATGCTTTTTCTACATAAATTCTACTGGAAGCTTCTCAAAGCACAGAATGCTATTATTATTATTCAAACAATTTGGAGGCCAGTAGCAAATGCCTGTCACCACAAATGGTTATTGTGCGTTGATCCAAGCAAGCAGATGGGTTTTTGCAGGAGTTTGCTGGCTGTTATTTGGATTATTTAATTTGCTTAAGTACTGTAATCAATTTATTTTAAATATGTTCAATTGAATGCAATAGGCCAGGGTCTAGACTCTTTGTGGACCGATTAATGTTCCAATTATTTGGCAGATTTGTTTGATCATCAACACCCAGGAAACAAGACTCTGCTTTGAATAATTCATTATCCCGGGAACTCAAAAACTTTTGGATGTTCTACTATCACTGAAGGGGAACAGTTACACGCTGTAGGAGTCATACTGGCATGGTGTAATCAGGCTATGTTCTATAGGGCAGATCCAGAGTTACGGCCGCCGCACTAGTTACGACGGCCGTATGCGTAAGAACGGCATTTCTGACGTTCTGTGCATGTGCCGGGCAGATGTTGCCCGGTGTAATCCATGGCTCATAGAGTGAGTTACGGACGACGGGGGCGGGCAGCTCCGTAACTAGCTCTAGTTACGGTAGCTGGGCGGTGGGAAGGAGGATAATTAGGACGGGAGGGCTGGGTAGAGTGTTTTAGTTAGACACAGTTACGCCGGCTGAAGTTAGGGTAGCCTTCAGCCAGCGTAACTGTGTCTAACTACGCTGGGGGAGGGACAGGGGGAGTGCACCAGAGCTATGCTGCCCGTACTTAATACGCATTGAATGTACGTATGGCCGCGGGTATGAACACAAAAGTTAGGCTAGGGTTTGCCGAGCATACGGAAGCTAAACTAGGTACGAGCAAGGGGAGGGCCTATTGCCGTGCATCGGTGGTACGTTCGGCGATAATACGCTACGCACAGGAGGGTAGGTCTGGATCAGGCCGTTACTACTTACTTATTTACTTACTACTGCTTGCTTACTTACTACTACTACTTGCTTACTACTACTGCTTGCTTACTTACTACTACTGCTTGCTTACTTACTACTACTACTTGCTTACTACTACTGCTTGCTTACTTACTACTACTTGCTTACTTACTACTGCTTGCTTACTTACTACTACTTGCTTACTTACTACTACTTGCTTATTTACTACTGTTTGTTTATTTACTGCTGCTTGCTTACTTACTACTGTTTGCTTACTTACTACTGCTTGCTTACTTACTACTACTTGCTTACTTACTACTACTTGCTTATTTACTACTGTTTGTTTATTTACTGCTGCTTGCTTACTTACCTACTACTTGCTTACTACTACTGCTTGCTTACTTACTACTACTTGCTTACTACTACTGCTTGCTTACTTAATACTGCTTGCTTACTTACTACTGCTTGCTTACTTACTACTACTTGCTTACTTACTACTACTTGCTTATTTACTACTGTTTGTTTATTTACTGCTGCTTGCTTACTTACTACTGTTTGCTTACTTACTACTGCTTGCTTACTTACTACTGCTTTCTTATTTACTACTGCTTGCTTACTTACTACTGCTTGCTTACTTACTACTGCTTGCTTATTTACTACTATTTGCTTATTTACTACTATTTGCTTACTTACTACTACTACTTGCTTACTTACTACTACTTGCTTACTTACTACTAATTGCTTGCTTACTACAACTTGCTTGCTTACTACTTGCTTACTTACTACGGGCCTGATCCAGACCTACGCTGGCTGGCGTTAAAACTGTGCATGCACCGGGCATATGTAGCTTCAGCGTAGTAACACTGGAGGGGGCGTCCCCCATTATTACTACACTGAGGTTAGTATAGGTAGGCGGGGGGAGGGAGGGTAATGAGGCTGGGAGAGGGGCGTTATCATACTAATGCCGCCGTCCCAGCGTATTTACACTCCCTTACGCCGGCTGAAGTTAGGGTAGCCTTCAGCCAGCGTAACTGTGTCTAACTACGCTGGGGGAGGGACAGGGGGAGTGCACCAGAGCTATGCTGCCCATACTTAATACGCATGTACCATGTACGCATGGCCGCGGGTATGAACACAAAAGTTAGGGTAGGGTTTGCCGAGCGTACGGAAGCTAAACTAGGTACGAGCAAGGGGAGGGCCTATTGCCGTGCATCGGTGGTACGTTCAGCGATAATACCCTACGCACAGGAGGGTAGGTCTGGATCAGGCCCTTACTACTTACTTATTTACTTACTACAGCTTGCTTACTTACTTCTACTACTTGCTTACTTACTACTACTTGCTTACTACTACTACTGCTTGCTTACTTACTACTACTGCTTGCTTACTTAATACTGCTTGCTTATTTACTACTGCTTGCTTACTTACTACTGCTTGCTTACTTACTACTGTTTGCTTACTTACTACTGCTTGCTTATTTACTACTGCTTGCTTACTTACTACTGTTTGCTTATTTACTACTGCTTGCTTACTTACTACTGCTTGCTTATTTACTAATGCTTGCTTATTTACTACTATTTGCTTATTTACTACTATTTGCTTATTTACTACTACTTGCTTACTACTACTTGCTTACTACTGCTTGCTTATTTACTACTGCTTGCTTATTTACTACTATTTGCTTATTTACTAGTATTTGCTTACTACTACTTGCTTATTTACTACTATTTGCTTATTTACTACTGCTTGCTTATTTACTACTATTTGCTTATTTACTACTATTTGCTTATTACTACTTGCTTATTTACTACTATTTGCTTATTTACTACTATTTGCTTACTACTACTTGCTTATTTACTACTATTTGCTTATTTACTACTGCTTGCTTATTTACTACTGCTTGCTTACTACTGCTTGCTTATTTACTACTGCTTGCTTACTTACTACTGTATGCTTACTTACTACTGCTTGCTAAATTACTACTGCTTGCTTACTTACTACTGTTTGCTTACTTACTACTGCTGCTTGCTTACTTACTACTATTTGCTTATTTACTACTGCTTGCTTACTTACTACTGCTTACTTACTATTGCTTGCTTACTTACTACTATTTGCTTACTTACTACTACTTGCTTATTTACTACTACTTGCTTACTTACTACTACTTGCTTGCTTACTACAACTTGCTTGCTTACTACTTGCTTACTTACTACGGGCCTGATCCAGACCTACGCTGGCTGGCGTTAAAACTGTGCATGCACCGGGCATATGTAGCTTCAGCGTAGTAACACTGGAGGGGGCGTCCCCCATTATTACTACACTGAGGTTAGTATAGGTAGGCGGGGGGAGGGAGGGTAATGAGGCTGGGAGAGGGGCGTTATCATACTAATGCCGCCGTCCCAGCGTATTTACACTCTCTTACGCCGGCTGAAGTTAGGGTAGCCTTCAGCCGGCGTAAGGGAGTGTAAATACGATGGGGCAGTGTCAGGGGGAATCCCACGATGTAACGCTGAGCGGTCTTTTAGACCGCATTTACTCATTCTACGCAAGAAAAAGATACGTAGATTCCGTTAAAAAATGACTAGGCATGCGCAGTAGTAAAAATTGCTAAACACCGGACGTATATGTTATACGCCGGTACTCTGAATACCAGCCTCTGTGTTCATTTTCACATATATTTTTTTATTCAGTTGTGCTGAATCCCTTTCATTCCTGCCTGGCCAATCAGAACCTGTATCCTGGAGGGCTACAAACATCTTGTTGTTGTTGGGTTTTTTTGTTTTTTTTTACGGTGACTCTTTAGAACATAATGTCCAAAATCAATTGTGCCTTTAAGGGGACATTGCAATAATTTGTTAAACTCCGAGCATTATATTCTTGGAATACAAGACTAATCAACCAATTTTATTAGATTATTTGAATGCACCTTAAGCAAGAACAGCATGACTTAGAATAAATAAGCAGTAAATTGTCTATGTAAATCTCTGACTTGAAAGGAAAGCCGCTTGTAAGGAAACAAGCCTGTGCTCGCCTCTCTACCGGTGTAGGCAACGAGCGGTAATTGGATGCTACGTTCTATATATTTATATTTGTCGTCTGAAGACCTTGGAATATACTCATTAGATGCAAAGTAAGCTGAATAATATATGAGTAGTGGGTGTGTGCAGTGTGGTGCGTGGACACGGTTGTTTGTTTTTTTATGGCGTTTGTGTGTAAGATGGATATGAAAGATACTGCTCGTTGTTCACACACACCTCTTAACCACTTCATTGTTGGAATCCGTTGATTGTGCGATATTCTGTGACCGGTGGGAGTCGCTGCCGTGAATGCTGTCTTTTAGAAGTAGAAACTGATTTTCGGCTGTCTCTATTTCGAAATGGCAGTCTTTCCCGATTTTTTTTTAATAATGGGTAAGTATGCCGATCGCCATGCTTACCCATTCTTTTTTAACAAGCCGTCGGAGAGGTGGGAACTTTTAGGGTTAAGCTCTAGGTAAGAGAGGGTTAGGGTAGGGTAATAGAAGGGGAGTCTTAGGGTCAGGTTGTGGGGAAGGGGGTCTAAGGGTTAGGCTGTGAGGAGGGGAGGGTTAGGGTTAGGCTGCAGAAAGGAGAGGGTTAGGGTAATGGAAGGCGAGAGTTACGGTAAGGAATTCATTCTGATTGGGTTTGCCACACCATTGCACCCAGGTGCCCCCTGCTTCGATCCATCCCCTCAGTGGGTTATTTAAACTGCCACGTGGGCTCGGAGCAAAGTGGAGTTGGCAGAAGAGAGAGGAAAGAAGAGCTGTGTACCCAGGAACAAGAGAAGGCCAGAAGCAGCCGAAGCAGGAGGCCACAAGCAGTTGGCGGCTTGATCAGAACATCTCCCCCTCCCACTGATTCCAATGAAAGAGGGGGCAACGATGGTAAGGAAGATGGGATTCAATAATCAATATTATAAAACAACTTCTCCTTTTAGATAGCAAAAATTAGGGAACAAGCTGACCCCATTCCCTGGCTCACTACACTATGGAAGGACGGTATTGGGGTGCACCGTAACATTCACTAGCTCCGGGTGCCATTAATCCATGCTACACCTCTGTGTACAGTACAGAAGACGCTCAGAGGATTCTGTTTTGCAGCACAGACCATGAAACTGCTTATTAAACCACAGCGTCTGATCAACCCATCTCTCCTGTCTCTTACCCACTGCGCTCATCAGCGAGAGAACACAGATCACAGGACTGAGCGCTCATTAGCATTATATAAGAATATATTAGCGCACAATGCCGCTAATACCTGACTACCTCCAGCTCCAACTGCAATTAAATGAGGCCGAGGACATGAAAATGATAAATATAAGCCATGAGGGCGTTTTTTTTTTTTATAATATAGAGTAAAT
>WWET01003068.1:189237-199977 GCA_011038615.1 Limnodynastes dumerilii
CTAGACTTCAGGGGTGGGGAAAGACTTAGGGTTAGGCTGCAGGGAGGGGTGTCTAAGGGTTAGGCAGCGGGGGGGACGGACTTAGGGTTAGGGAGTGGGTTGGGGATAGGAAAGTCTCCTTTTGGTGCTCCTGTTCTGTGCTCCGGGGATCAGAACTGGCTGGGAGGGCCATTCGCAACGGGACCGCACTCAACTGTAGCAGGTTCAAATGTATACAGTCCTTTATAACATCTGTGTTTGGATCTGGATCAGGTGCACTTAATTGAACACACCTCTTACTGTACATTGGCCACGTCCCTCCATCCCTCCCCTTCCCTTTCTCACTACGCCCCTCAGAACACAAGCTCGAGATGCTCTCACATCTGCATAGGCCCTGACTGCGCGCTCTTCGATTCTGGGCATGTGTGGTAGAAATTCACGCAGAGAAACGTCATGTCAGCTGGCGTATCAGGAACGCGCACATGGAAGATTTCTATAGCTGGACATGATCCAGACCTCCGCGAGTGTTCTATACACATAGAGGTCTAAAAGCCAGCACGTGAGAGTTAAGTAAATGCCAATGTCCCTCCCCTCTCATGTGTTGACCTTGAACGACTTATGGGGTCATGGCCCAACCTTAACTTCTCTGCACAGATCTCACCCTCATCTGCATGCCTGCCCCCGTACCCCTTATGTGGTTTAGGCATGCAGATGTTATGGAATGCCCCATCATATGGAATTGTTGCATACTTACCCATTCATTTTTCAGAAATACTGTGCAGACCCGTCGCACCAACCAGTGGTGAGTAACACTCTCTGGGAGATTTAGGGTTAGGCAGCAGGGAAGGGAAGGTTAGTATTATGGTAAGGAAAGGGAAGGTTTAGGGTTAGAGTAATGGAAGGGGAGGGTCAGGGTTACAGTAATGGAATGGGAGGGTTATGGTCAGGCTGCGGGGAGGGGAGTCTTAGGGTCAGGCTGCTGAAAAGGAAATCTTACCGTTAGGCTGCAAGGAAGGGAGTCTTAGGGTCAGGCTGCAAGGAAGGGAGTTTTAGGGTTAAGCTGCGGGGACGGGAGTCTTAGGGTCAGGCTGCAAGGAAGGGAGTCTTAGGGTCAGGCTGCGGGGAAGTGAATCTTAGGGTTAGGCTGCGGGGAAGGGATGGTTAGGGTTAGGGTAATGGAAGGGAAGAGTTAGAGTAATGGAAGGGGAAGATTAGGGTAAGAATTACGGTAAGGGTTGGGGTTAAATTTATACTTGCCATTCGGCGTAGCTTGTTCTACCTTCACTATATTGATTGCTTTGCCTCTGTGAGGCAAAACCAATTGATTTCCCAGCCAGTTAAGAACTAGCTGGGATAGAACGGACCTTTTGAAAAAGGGCCTTTCACAACACACACCCTATTCCCATATATCTGTGTATACCCAAAATTTCTAATGAAGAGGCACTGATTGTATTTGTAGAAGCCTGTTTCCTAGGGCTCTCATTTAAAGTCCCAGATAGAATTAAACACAATAATAGAGGAGTAACAAGAGGTACGTCAGACAGACTGGGGTGTTCTATGGATTCCTTGCATCTTCTGCCGGTAGGATGCTGAGACTCTCTGCTGGCTGAATAAGACATCTGATAACAGACCAATGTGCTGTAACAACCTATAATATGGTTTCAAGTTGACGTCCGCTGAAAAGACTTGGACGCGCGCTGCTCAGATTAGCTGTGTGTCCCCGTAGCCTTCTCTACTTTCACTGAAGGCCTTTAAAAAAGATATTATTTAGTCACAAGGAAAAGAGTTTCTGAAAGGTTCTGTGCAATTAGATTTTCATTTCAAAGCGTCCTTGAGAAGCCATTTGCTATCTGAAACAAGCTCAAGTAATGTGTTGGGGGTCTCGATGATAAGTGAGAAACACTTGTGTTGTTAAGGTAGTGAAGGACTATAGTGTTAAACTTTAACTTTACATTAGTATTATATCCATGCACAAAAAGGAAATGCAAAAATAGATGGAACAGGAATGCACTACAAGAGTATGCAGATAACATAGAAATGAATCACAGATAATAGGTAGTAAACACAAGGATACTGGGAATGAAGAGAGTCCACAGAAGTAATATGCAGGTGTAGTTAATGCACAGGGAGTATGCAAGAAAGTCCATATAAATTCCACAAAGTTTGGCTGGTATAAAACAGGGATTCAAACAGAGACAGAGAGAACCAGATAACAGGACCATGGTTGAAAAGAGCAAACTAACATGCAGCACAGGAAGCAGCTAACACGAAGCATTGACCCACACCTTGGTCTGGAATGATGGGATAGATAAAACAAAAGCACAGGTGTAGGATAACAAGCACATTACATGATTAGTTCCAGAGAGAGTGTTCAACAGCAACCTCTAGGGGCAGGTAGTAGAAATGTCCACAATAGGACCCAATCCAGAACTGCCCCTGGAGGCAAAACCAGATATAGCAGTCCAGGGTGTAACAGTTAACAGTGGCTCTGTATATGATGCTGCAAGGAGTAGTAACAGGTGGCCGCTGTTCTATGAATGAAGATAACAAGGCCTCCTTAGGGACCAGGGCCTGGGTCGTGAGGTCCCGAGGGGCGGTACTGCTGGTGATCCTCAGGAAATTATGGCAGCTATCGCTCAATGCTTCCTGAAGAAGTCAAACAGCCGCTGCACTCACAGAACAGGTGCCCCTTAAGGTTCCTTTTAATAATATGTTGTTGGTCTCTGGCACTACCTGTGGTCAGGATCACTTTATTTCACAGCAACTATGACATGTAGAGCTGGGATGTATCATGGCTGCTGGAAAGTGACCACAGGTGGTGCCAGAGACCAAGCAGATATTATAGATTGTGATAGTCCCATCAAGACGCTTTATCAAAGGGGTGTGTCTTATGAATATCTCCAACCATTGTTTTCCCGTCTAGCACTGCCAGGAAAACAATTTTTTTACAAAAATGGCAGCATTTGTGTTTATTGATTGGTAAATTGTCAGTGAATAAATACTTTCAGTGATAAGAGATCCGCTGACTTCTTCATCTATATAGAAAAGATAAAAGTAGGTGACAATGCAGCTGATTCACAAGAGACCAAAATGTATTCTTCATTTGTGTCTCCATTTTTAAAGTTGAGTTGTCCTAGATAAATAAATGTAACTGGCCACCATCACAGCTCTTAATGCTGGGATATAGGACACAATTTCTGAAATTTGTCACCATACCGCAAGGGGAGGAGCCAGTGACTTCTGAATCTGAATGAGCATCAGTTTGGGAGATTGCCAAACCCTTCAGGAAGTCAGGGAATTCCCCCGCTCTTTAGGGAGTCACTCTGATATGCCAAGAGAGTTGGCAAATATGCTCCCCCCCCCAAAAAAAAAAAAATGATTTAAATGATAACAATATTAAAATAAATATTCTAGGCATAGTTTTATAGAGATATAAAAAAAAAATTTCCATCAATAATTGTCAATAGTATATAAACAGTGATTAAAAATAGAATATATTTACATCTAATATAAGAATATATCATACAATTGGAAAAATTGGTTCTAGGAAGTTAACTTGAATGAAGTGTGTGTGGGAAGGATGGTGGAATATTAGAAATCTTAATCATTAGCTGTATAATGCGCTCCCATTACAAACATAATTGGTTCACTGTACGCTAGTGATTCATATAGTTCTTATTCATAAAAAAAATGTGAATGAATTCATTTTACAGATAATAATGCATTTGAGTAAATATCCTATTCATTTTTAAAATTGCCAGGAAAACATACTCCTTTTTGTATAACATAATTGAAGGTATTAAAGGTATAAAGGATATAAGACTGGATCCAGCGATTGAAAATAAGAGGAAATCAGATGGAAAGTTACATCCAGACAGAACCATGTTATATTTTAGGGGAATTCAAATGGATTTTGCAGGGTCTTCGCATTGTAAGTCTATACAAGTGAACGGAGTGGACTCCCCCCATGACTCACAACCTTTACATTCCTAGAAACAGGACCTGAAAAAGCCCCACTCCAGTCCCGGCCAAACTCCATTCCAATCCTGCTCAAACTCCGCCCCTTGTTTCCACCCAAACTCCACCCATTTCTTTAAAAACACCACCGCTTTTGACATGGCTGCAAGGGCCAAAATAACCATAGTAATATAAAAAAAACAAAAACAAACTCTGTCTCCGGGCAAGTCCACTAATCGGGACAAACTGGGAGGTAGACAGGACAGTCACCCAAAATCAGGACTGTCCCACTGAAAACTAGACAGTTGGAAGGTATGGCCTCCCCTCCCCCATATGGATCTTCACTGCCATTACACTTCGAGCTCTGAGCTAAGTGGCATTGCAAGTCTGGATTCTTCCATCTGTTTGCCTGTTTTGCTGTTAATTTCAAGCTCTCTATCAGCCCCTATATCTTTATGTGTCATTTTTGGATGATTTTCTTTCTCTATGAAATAGTCCTGAAATATAAGATTCCTCATTAAATTTCAGTTTGAGAGAATCGAGTTTTCTTAAGGTAAAAATGGAAATGTCAAACTGCTGATTAGAAACTTTTCGGAACTCAACGTGGAGGCACTTCTCTGAGTACTTGTGCACCCGACCCAGTGTCTGTGTGTGGGCACATCTGATATGGCAGCACAGGGAATGAGCACACCTCTGAAACATTTTAATTGAAATGCATAGGTGAATAGCAGGCTACACAATTGTATGTACATAAAAATATATTTTTTAACATTTGTATTGTATGGAAGAATTTCTATTCATATATTTCAATGATTTCCCAAATAGAAAGATATCTGTAGTGTGGTGGGAGTCTCAGCACCGATGACTGTCATTATGAAGTCGAGACAGCAGAAAGTTCCTTCTCGGCTGTCTCTATTTCGAATGGCAGCCATTTTAGATTACATTTTTTTGTTATGAATGGGTGAGTATGCGATAGGCACAGTCACCCATTCATTTTCGGAAGCGCCACCGCCGGGGACTTTTAGGCTTAAGGGGAGGGTTAAGGTTAGGCTCTGGGGAAGGGAGCGTTAGAGTTATGGCCATGGGCCTGATCCAGACCTGATCCAGACCTACGCCTGCGAGCGTAGCGTATGATCACCCGGGCGTATAAACTTTCACGCCCATGACACTCCCATTGATTGTACCGACTTACGGCGGCTGAACCCTACCCTAACTTTTTCAAGCGTCCGTGCGAATTTTCGTACCGATACGCTGGTCGTACGGGGCTTAGCACGCCCATACTGTACAATTTAAATGGCTATCCCCGCCTCTGTGTAGTAACTCGAGCGTCCAGACTATCGTCGTACAAAACGCACACCCCTTGGGCGAAAAATACGCTCAAAATACGCTCGCTGTACGCTCATGTCCTTCGGACAACCGGAAGTTGTCATACTGCACATGCGCAGTGCGTTTTTTAGCCCGGTTTTACGCTCCCGAACGGCGTAGGTCTGGATCAGGCCCATGGAAAGGAAGGGTTAGAATCAGGCTGCAGTGAAGGGGTGGTTTGGGTCAGGCTGTGGGAAAGGGAGACTTAGGGTTAGGCTGCAGGGAAGGGACTGTTAGGGTTAGGCTGCAGGGAAGGGACTGTTAGGGTAAGGGTAATGGAACGGGTGGGTTAGGGTAAGGATTATGGAGAGGGTTGGGGTTAGAATCCTCCTTTTGGAGCACCGTGTTCGGGGATCGATTGCTTTGCCTCTTCGAAAACTGGCTGGGAAAGAACGGCCCTATCGAAAAAAGGCCATTCTCAACGGGGACCCACACCCCTGTAGTGCCTTACAACACAATCTCATGTATTCAATTCCTGTCTCCTACAAATATTAAGATTTACCAAATCATTACTACGCATCTGACTGCAAACATAATGCACATCAATCAAGAGCATAAAATTCATAGTCAAATGATAGAGAAAATAAAATCCATAGCTGAAAGTCTTCATTTAAGTCAGTTTTAGAAGCGCTCAGACTAATGGAAGCCCATCGCAGTGAGGGAGCAACGTGATTTGGAATCAATCTTCATTTCTGATCAGCTATAATCGGTAATTGATATCTCTGTAATGCAGTCGATCTTGTTCAGTAATAGAAAGAAGCGTATGACAGAAGTCTGTATAATCCCAAAAAATGTATAATAACAGTGTTTGTGAGAGACCCACCGTGAGACGTTACTAACATTTAGTTTCCAAGAGAAAACCTTCAGATTAATCTATCAAAACCCGTTTGCAGACTATCAAGGACTTATTGTATGTGCGGTGACAAATATCATTTATCTGTGTTGTCAGGGAGTCTACGTCTGAGGAATGTCTCAACAAGTTGAGGATACAGATGTAAGGAAACAACATTACGACAATCAATCACAATGAACAGACAATGAATCTCTATTCTATCACTCTAACTCACTCTTTTACTCCCGCTCATTTTACCTTTAACTTACTAAGCTGCGGGTTTGGAAAAGTGGAGATGTTGCCTATAGCAACAGCAGGAACAGAGCAGAGCATGGACAGAGTAGAGGAGAGAGCGTGGACAGGGTGGAGGGGAGAAGGAGTGCAGAGAGGTGGCGAGAGCAAGGACAGAGTGAAGGAGAGTGGAGGAAAGTGCGGGGGACAGGGTGCGGGAGGAGAGAACAAGGGCAGGGTGGAGGCGAGAGCAAGGACAGGGTGGAGGAGAGAGCATGGACAGGGTGGAGAGAGTGGGGACAGAATGGAGGAGAGAGCATGGACAGGGTAGAGAAGAGAGAAAGGACAGGGTGGAGGAGAGAGCATGTACAGGGTGGAGGAGAGAGCATGTACAGAGTGGAGAAGAAAGCATGTACAGGGTGGAGGAGAGAGGAGGTACTACAAGGTTGTTTTAACAATTTCAACAACGATACAGTCAACATTGTAGCATTGACAATATTATTACCAAATTGTCGCCATAGCGTCCGAAACCTTTACACACAATTAGGTCAAGGAACAATGATTAATGTACAACAGGGGTAGATAACATGGTAACTGTGAGCTACCAACACTCCAGGTCTTCCAGGTCTCCCCTTTGGAGAATGACAGGTGAGATCATTACTAAACATCTTTAATGAGTTAGTTATGACAACTTTTTGCTCAAACAAGGAGAACAAGGGTGTGAGAGGAGGGCCCGTGGCAGCCATTCCCCCAATTCTAAGCAAGCTGTCAGCCTCTGACAGCTTCTAACAGACAGCAGACCCGCCCAATTCCACACCCAGTCCCACTTGGCTACACCTAGTCCCGCCCCTCCTTGTTATTTGTCCCATCTTTTGCTGTTTTAAAATCTCTGCATTAGTGTAGGGATGCATTAATGCAATAAGTAATGATCTCTGCTCCTGAATTAAACATACATTAGAGTTTGAAAAGTTTGTTTGTAATTAATATTTAATACTATTCCTTTGCTTGTAATGATCTTTCTGTACACAGCTGTAAAGAGAGAATAAATACATCAATAAATTGTTGTATAGGCAGCAAGTATTGGACTCTAAGGCCTTAAGGTCTTAATATAGTTCTACGATCCATTAAGCGAGCTTGTAATTAATTAATTATGCCCTCTTGCCATGTACCGTGGTACTTGCACATTTTTCAGGTGAGTAGAAATGACTTTGTGTGCATATTGTAATGCTGATCACAGCATACTGCTGCAACTCTATCATGCTGGCCCTGACAGAAGCAGTCATGTATGACACTGAGCCATTATATGGAAAACAAAAATGGATTCCTTATCTTGCCTTACTTCTGACTCTCTCCTCCCCTCTGTGTCCCTGCTACTTCAATGACTCTCTCTTATCTCAGTGCCCTAGCTCCTTCTCCTGACTCCCCTCTGTGACCCAGCTCCTTCTCCAGGTTTTCTCCCTTCTGTGTCCCAGTTGCTTCACCTGTCTCTCTCCTCCCCTTTGTGTTCCTATTACTTCTCCTGACTCTCTCCTCTCCTCTGTATCTGGGCTCCTTATCCCAGCTCTTTTCTTCCATCTCTGTCCCTGCTGCATCTCCTCTCCTCTGTGTCCCCACTGCTTCTTCTGGCTCTTTCCTCCCCTCGGTGTCCCTGCACCTTTTTCCAGTGCTCTCCCTGCTCTTTGTCCCCGCTGCATCTCCCAACTCTCTCCTCTGTGTCCCTGCTCCTTTTTCCAATGCTCTCCCTGCTCTGTGCCCCTGCTGCTTCTCTCAGTTCTTTTCCCCTTCAGTGTCCCAACTGCTTCTCTCGGCTCTCTCCTCCCCTCTGTGCCCCCCGCTGCTTCTCGCTGCTCTTTCCTCCCATCTGTGTTCCAACACTTTTTCTGACCCTCTCACAATTGTTCTGTACCTCAGATGATTCTGCAGGCTCTCTCCTCCCCTCTGTGTCCTAGCTATTCTTCTGACTCTTTCCACCCCTCTGTGACCCAGCTGCTTCTTCTGGCTCTTTCCACCCCTCTGTGACCCAGCTGCATCTTCTGGTTCTTTCCACCCCTCTGACCCAGCTGCATCTTCTGGCTCTCTCCTCCCCTCTGTGACCCAGCTGCATCTTCTGGTTCTCTCCTCCTCTCTGTGTCCCAGCTGCTTTTTCTAGGTCTTTCTTCTCCTATGTGTCCTTGTTCCTTCTCCTGACCCTCTCCCAACTCTATGCCACCACTGCTTTGCCCAGCTCTTTACCCCCTTTGTGTCCCAGCTGCTACTCGAGGCTCTCTTCTCACGTCTAGGTTGCTGCTGCATCTCTTAGCTCTCTTCTCCACTCTATGGGGTCTATTTACTTACCTTCCTCGTTCCCTGTAAAGGAAGCTGCATCAGGCTCGCTTATCATCGCAGTGAGTCTGGCAGCTTCCTTCACATGATTTACTAATACTCACCCCTCCTCCGAGGTCCCTCCTGAGCTGGCGTTAGTCTGACGCCGGGAGCGGAGTGTAAAACTCTGCTCCGACGTTCTGTAAATATGTGACACTTCATTTTAATGCGATAGGGCCAGTTTTGAAGTGAAAACTGGCCCTATCGCACTAAAATGATCTCTGTAAATAGACCCCTATGTTCCAGCTGCTTCTCCCTGCTCTCTCCTGCCCTCTGTGTTCCCACTTCTAGGAGTCATTATTTCATGTGAGTTATAAGTAGTCAAGCAATGTAACAAAGCAAAGAGAAAGGCAAGTCAGAGGCTTTGTTGTATAGTGAGAGGAATTGGTAGCAGAAAGAGAGAAGTAGTCATGTTACTTTATAGGTCATTGGTGCAGCTTCACCTGCAATACTATGATCAGTTCTGGAGGCCAAATAGATTGGACCAGAGAGTATTAACCATTTTGAGGTGGGTGGCATTGTTCAAAGGTAAAGATGCATCAGAACAATAAGTATGAGTCTAAACTGGAGGGTGATGAGGTTTTGAGGAACTATCTGTCAAAATAAAAGGATAATTGATAAGTGGGTTGCTTGGGAAACACATAAGGATACACTTAAGGCTAGAATTACTAAACTGCAGAAAAGGAAAAATGGAGATAGCAACCAATCAAATTTTAGCTGACATTCTCCAGTAGGCAATAGGAAAGTGAAAGCTAGAATCTCATTGGTTGCTATGGGCAACATCTCCACATTTTCTGTTCAGCGGTTTAGCAAATCTAACCCTAAATCTTAGGTTATATTAAGAGTCAGCGAAGGGTGTAGGGTTAGTACTATACTGGATGGGCCAAGTGGCTCTTATCTGCTGTCACATTCTGTGTTTCTCTGTATGGTTCATGTGGATGGGAGTGGTTAAGTTATATGTTGAACTGAAAATATCGTTTTTTTTCATTTAAGAAAAATAAACATTTTTGGAGTTATTTTTAAGTTACGGCACCTGGAATCTGGACACCCCCCGGTGCACCTTTGGGCACTGACCAGTGAGAAACTGATTTAATAAGTCTGGACTGAGATGCAAGACAAGACAAGAGAAGACAAGACTTGTATTATTCCTGTATTACGATATACGGAAAGCACAAATTCAGCTGCAGCAGAAATGTTCACTGTGAGGCTATGTCGACCTGCCACTTGCTACAAAACACAGTCTGGGGCTATAACAGAAATCTCGAGGAGTTCTTGCCCATGTAAAACTGTTTTAGATAATTGGCTTTTTTTACAGCAGTTCCATGGAATAAAATTCTAAAAAAAAATTGAAGCTTTAGGAGTCTGGCCCAGAGCCAAGTTATGGTCTGCATGCACCTATTCAAGCATAGGATAAACAGTTAGTCCTGTGCTATTTCCTTTATCCTTAACAAGCTGAGAGCTTGTGAATCCAAATGTACACGGCGCCTAATGCACATTTTTAGGTTCCTACATGATTCTTGCTGGTTATGTCTTTAAGCTGCAAATGTCTACTGAAGAGCCGGAAAGATGTTCTTTATTCTTGGCCTGTCTTGCTTTGGCTAAATCCATTCCACTCTGCCTTTTTACAAAAGTGTATTCAATTGAATTAACTATTTATTAACAGATGAATGGACGCTGCCTCTCTCCTACATTTGCCTTTTAAGTTTGTTTTTTCTTTTTTTTACTTTTTTCTGTTCCTCAAACCCCCCGGGGGCGATAGTGTACATGAAAGCACGAAACATTAAGAAAAACATTCTCCTCCTGGAAATATTTTACATGAAAGCACGAAACATTAAGAAAAACATTCTCCTCCTGGAAATATTTTCCGTTTTTTAGATTATTATGACTTAGAAGACTTTGATTAAAGTGGCAACAAATGATCTCTTAATTTCTGCTTTGCAGTACATATTAACTTCGGGGATTAAAGGTTTTTTAGAAGAGGTAGGTCTGACATAGTGCATACAAATGAAATGAGT
>WWET01003069.1:6840-28171 GCA_011038615.1 Limnodynastes dumerilii
AAGGTGCAGTAGTAGAGGGATAAGGTGCAGTAGTAGAGGGAGAAGGTGCAGCAGATGAGGGAGAAGGTGCAGTAGTAGAGGGATAAGGGGCAGCAGATGAGGGAGAAGGTGCAGCAGATGAGGGATAAGGTGCAGTAGTAGAGGGAGAAGGTGCAGTAGTGGGGGAGACACCATTGATAAAACATGTGTCTGTGCTGTTTGTGTTATGGATGTTGTTAGTTATCTGTAGTTTCTGTATTCTGGCATATGGCAGTTTTATTTGATAAATATAAAATGAAGAATAGACATTTGCGATGCCTGTGTGACCGCACAAGCCAGGATCCGATAGACTGAGGCCCCTCATTAAGCCACATGTCACTTCTGTCCAACTGGGTGAGCAGATAACATTGCAGACCTAATGCTAATGGTTTGTTTCTATAGACTGATGATGGCCGCTCGGAGATAATATCCGGCGCGGAGGGTCATTACCTGTCGGATAATGTTCTTGTGCGGTGCAGACAGGTAATTAACGGTTCCCTTTATGGTTTAAATGGCTGAATTCTTAATGAAGCGTCAGGGCCCTCATTGCAGAACACAGCAGCCCGTTCACCATATACGCGCTGATGTCCCGGCTGGTCTGGGACACAGTTACCATGGCAACCCAGCGTGTGAACCAGATATTTGTCTGTAAGGACGGTCCCCTGGCTGTGACACGGAGGCACGGACATTTGGAGGTTGACAGAGAAGTTGTATGCTGCAAATAAAGGGTTAATGTGACAGGAATGTGTTATTGCTGCATCAAATGTCGCTTTAGATTTCGGGATAAAGAGCTGCATCTTACTCAGGCCCAGTACCAGACCCTCCAACATGACCCAATCCATCAAGCACAACATACTCTGCTCCTGAGCTTCCAACAATCAGTTACTATGGTAACCACCTGTGTTGAAGAGAAAAATGTTTTTCAACCATCAGTTAATTCATTAGAACCAGGTGAGTGACAGTTGGAAGCTCAGGAGCGGAGTATTGTGCACCTAATGGAATGGGTCACGTTGAAGGGTCTGCAGTACAGAAACTCAGCTACTTGCTATAAAAACATAGATTTTGGTGCAGAGTGTGTGCCACCAGACCCCCCTGTTCTGAGGGGCCCCTGTGCATTGCACAGCCTGCACCAATGATAGATACGCCAATGCCTCAGATGTATCTCGTAGTTCAGGAAACTCTCGAAATTCAGGGATTGCTCCCGAAACGGCCAAATCTCCTGTGTTTGGGGCTTGAGGCAGTGATTTAATTGAAATCACTGCCTCAAGCTCCAAATGTTACTCAAGATGGGAGGGACTTTATATCATCATGTGTGTGATCAAGCCCCACCCCGAATCGCAGCATTGATTGGCAGTGGGTGTGAGCTCAGTTATCGATTATGGTCCTTTTCTCTTGCTAAACAGGTAGGTGAGATGTGGGAGGGTTCTCCAGTGTTTCATTAGCTTAGATCAACTTTTAGGCTCCTCAGGCTGCAGCATAGGGCGCATGAATTTACGGGGGCACCAGCATAAGGTCTTTGGGGGTGCCAGGAACTTGGATGCCATGCATAAGCTTGCAATGGAAACATACAAGTATTTTAGCCTTTGGTATTTTAACCCTCAGACCCTGCTTTTATTTCAATAGTTTTTTATTGTTTTTTGTCTAATTATCCCCAATTTCCATCAGCCACAATCCCCAATTCCTACTACATGCTGGGTAACACATAAATATGGGACTAACCGGTGGTTTATATTCCATTATTTTGCTTCATGTCATTTCCTTTCATGCAAATGTTTATATTTCCTTGGATTATTTTGCATTATTATCATTTTTTCAGTATGGTTCTCATGCTGAGAAAGTGGTCGACCACTTCTAGAGACCCAGCTGCTTATTCTGCCGTTCCCACCCTGCTGAGATGATTTTAATTGTTTATACTCTTCGTGGCCATTCCTGGTTCACACACATGGAGATTGTTTGTGCTCTCAATCAGAATGTTTCTGTAACAACAAGAGTCGAGTAATTACAGGACGCCGCGTAGTACGAGCCTCTGACAGCGTCCTCAGTAGATGCAGAATGTTTCAAAGCTTCTTAAGAATGGTGGCTGCAAAAAACTGGTTATGAATGAAATAATAAAGTGTATAAAAGTCTAAAGGTTCAGTTTAGCGAAATTCTTGGAGAAGCGAAGCCAGGAATCGGCTGTTTAGGAACACGAAGATCGCTCGTTGATTATCGTTTCTTGGGGGTCAGCAAATATTTTATTGTGACAATTTTGTATGGCTATAAAAATAGAAATAACAGCTCACCTCCTGGTGCAAACAGAAAACGCCAACCAGCCTCACACTTTTGCGCAGTTACTGAATTTTCATCTTAACTGTCGTAGAAAAGAAGCAGGTGGAAATTATTATTTTTATTGATCTATTTTTATCAGTGACTCAAACGATAAAGTCTGCCATGTGTACAGTGACTAAATGATAGGGCTTGGCGCCTGCACCCATAGACCCATAGTCACACCTAAGAAGCTTCTGCTTCTTAGGCGTGTATATTTAGTCAATGACCTGCCATGCATACGCAGTAGGTAATTTATGCAATTTACGTACCAGTTCGGTAAAGACCACACGGAGTAGTTTAGTTAAAAAGAGGCGGCGTAACGACTCGCGGAATGATTAGGTAGAAGTAGGAGGGATTTAACATAGCCGATGAGGGCGGGGAAAGGCATCGTCATAAGAAGGAAACTACGCACGGTAAGATAAGGTAGCCCTATGGCACTCCCTAAAAATGGGGGGCGGACTAGAGGCTGGATCTGTCCGTGTCTAACTCACTCTGAACTGTGAATACGATCCATAACGTGTATGAATCCGATTGGATGCTAGCACCTCAGACTGGGGCCAAAAATCTAATGTGTTTTTAGCGTTCGGACATCCAAGACCCATAAACTAAACGGATTTGCTTATTGTACGCAGCCTGTCCTGTACATTGTGATACCGAGCCATTGGAACCCACGTCGATAGCTCTTGGAAACATAATTGTTTGGAAGTCTCCATCGGGTGAAATGCGCTGTGATTGGAAGGCAGGAGTCTGGATTCTGTACCTTGTGGTTATGCATTGATGAGATTGGACGAATGAGCTCGCTGAATGTTTTTCCTGCCCATCCTATATCGCATCACACGTCCTTTTCCATTACCGCCAATGTTGGATTTTTTCACATTAGTATCGCTCTAGATGCGCGTTGCGATGATTATCAGAACTCATTTTTGCTCATTAAGGACCCTAAAGTTATTCTTTTCTTAACAATAACACATTTCCTACAGCTTAACCCTAACCTTCTCCTTCTTTAGCCTTAACCCTAATCCTCCATAACCCATAGTCTAACTCTAACCTTCCCCTTAAGCCCTAACCCTAACCTTACACTTATCGCAGCCTAGCCCTAACATCCTGCTGCAGCCTAGCCCTAACATCCTGCTGCTGCCTAACCCTAACCTTATCCTGCTGCAGCCTAACCCTAACCTCCTGTTGCAGCCTATCTCCATTGGGTGGAAATAGGGACCCGTTTCAAATAGCATTTTTCTATTTGTCTAGCTTTTCGGACAGTGATACTGAATTCAGAAGTTTAGTCCCGGTTCTAGAAGTGCGACTTATTTCTGGATAGCGGCAGGGAGTTTTTTTTCCCCGTGGTCTTTTGCCCTATAAGCAGCCCCTCAGTGATGGTGTAAGAATGTCATTAGTTAATTACAGGCTGGTATCTTGCTGTATGTTAACGAGGTTCCCAGAGAAGTCGCATAATGAATCACTGATAGGAAATGTCAGCTGCGTGTTACTGGAAAGACGGCCTGGCATCTGTGGCGTGGTCGTAATTAATGTGTGGGACAAGTATTAGGCAGGAACCGGAATATGTTCTATTAGCAATCGCTGCTCAATGCACCCAGACATAGCTGACATCTAGAGGAACATTTATGTCGCTGTCATGTGACCGGTTGCGATCACACATGCAACGTTACCAGATTTTCCCTTGGTTAATATAGCAAATTATCATCCAGGTCTAAAATTTGCCAACATTTACATCAAGAAGGGACAAATAAGCCCCGCCCACAGACCAGCCCAAATTGTGCCTTCCGAAATATCCGGGAGACTCCCGCAAGCCGCGACCATCTATTACTCTATATTGTAATTCCTAGCGTTACTAAAGATGGGCGGGTCTTGATGATGTCATCCCCTGAAACACTGGAGATTACATGTGTGATTAGCAGGGGGCAGAGTTAATGACGTGCTTTGCATAAAATGTGTCATTAAGCCACGCCCCTTTTTAAATAATCTATGGCTTCCTTCCGGATTCTTCCCCCCGCCTACTTTAGCGGGTGGAGGGGAAGCGCCCCTGGTTTTAATGAATTAGCCAATGTTGGAAGACATTTTTCTCTTTAAAAAAGGTGGTTACCATAGTAACTGACAGTTGGAATCTCAGGATCAGAGCATGTTGTACCTAATGGAATGGGTCGTGTTGGAGGTATGGGGGAGGGAGTCTGCTCGGCCGTCCTAGTAGGCCCCAATCACCTATTCTTCACCCATTGTCCATCAATGTGTTCTGAATGCTCCAGACTGACATTAAACCTAATCAGAGACAACAAAACACGTAGTGAAAACGGTCCAGACCGCTCTGTGCGAATGATCCGACCTCCGCTGGGCCACAGCTGTCAGGATCGTCCCAGGGTGATTGGGATATAGCCTCGGTTACTGACCGCTGTGTGATCGCTATGTGATGTCTCTGACAACCGTGGTGTGATATTGGTATCAGGGAATATCGTGTCGTGATGGAGGGGTTTCCGTAGCAACTGGATTCTAACGGTCATTTGTCAGAATGTGCTGCATAATTGACAGTTGGAATCTGTTGGTTGCCGGGGACAACACCTCCTGTGTTCTGTATGGTATAAAGGACGCTTTCACCGTTTATTATATATATTGTAAATATGGATGGCTGGTTCCAAAACGTGCTGCTGGCATCTTTATCCAACTCACTTGTAAGGTTTTTTGTGTTTTTAGAATTTACGCACCGGTGGGGGCGGGGTTGTTGTGGTGTTATAAATTGGGGCCCCTCCCCCTTCCCCACAGATTCTGTTGGTGGAACCGACTGTTAAACACTGGACCAGCCTGGGCTCCGTTTTGCCTATTCTTTTGCATGATACAGGTGCCACAGCTCAGTAAATCCAGACTCTCCAACATGACCCATTCCGTTAGGTACCATTTTATCCGCTCCTGAGCTTCCAGCTGTCACTCACCTGGTTTAAATAAAGTAACTGATATTTCAAAAACTGTTTCAACAAAGGTGGTTACCATAGTAACTGACAGTTGGAAACTGAGGAGCAGACTTTTTTGTACCTAATGGAAGGTATGAAAATCCCCTGTGCCTATTTATCATACAAGCATGATAACGATGGCCAAGAGAAGGGGGACAAGATGACGGCCTAGGAAGTCCAATAACCCAGCACTGACTGTGTCGCAGTGGCCATTCCTTGACCATGGTCACCCAAGTCATTGATCGTCCTTCTAGCTCCATTAGCGCCATCCGCAATCTCTTCCTATCACAGTGCACCTGCTGTACACTTATAGCTTATACTTGCTTTCCAATCGGCTATATTAGTAGAAGAAGAAGATGAAAGGCAGCCTAATAGTGTAGCTGCAGGCCGTCGTGTCCCGATCGGATGGATGGGTACAGGTTGTTGAACATCAGCCGTCCCGGAGTCCTGTCATTGATTACATTCCCGCGTTCCAGGCGCTTGCTGCGTGCGTTTCCTGCCTGCTCCCAGGAGGTGGCCTGTGCTGTTAGATACCAGCCGCGCTGCTAAGGATGATCTATTTGCCGTCCAGATGTTTGTTCTGTGATCAGACGCAGCCAGTCAGAATCGGGCGCACTGCGGGACGTTGCTTTCCATGGCGTGGGGGCTGGGAGTCCCGTTTTTCTTTTTTACACATGTTTAAATAGAAGCAAAACACCTTTTGTGAAACATTCGCCTCGATCAGACGGAGTCAGATGCTTTATTTAAAAGAAGCTCTTTTTTTACATTGTCTCGAGGGAAGTTCTGCGCATATTTTAGCGTCTTGCATCTTACGTAAAGTCCTGAGCGGCGTTCATGTAGGGTCCGTATTCGGGGGTTGAAAATTTGCAGGAAAAAAAAAATGCGTCATTGAAAAGCGGAATGATTTTCGCCTCCCGTAATTGGTCATTTTTACCGGTTATTATCCCAATTTCTGCAGGTTTGAAAAATCCTGTCAGCAAAGTCTATTACCGTATGTCTGCGTCTCTTCAGCCTGGTGTACGCTTTAATGAATGGAGCAGAGCGGGAAATTGGTTTAATGGGACCGGCGAGGTCTTTGAGGCGGGTGACAGCGATTTCCGCGCTGACTTGTGCGACAGTCCCCTCGCTTTGAACATGAAACTTCTGCTGAACTCTATGAATATGGAAAGACGACGTGATATTCAGTGAGGAGTCGTGTCAGAGATCTGCAGGCGGATTCACCAGGAATTCCGCTCTCTCTGTCTAACCAATGGAAACCTCGTAGACATGTCCCAGAGAGAAGCAGACGAGCCGATCCCAAGGGACAGGAACCGTGGCTTCATTACTCTGACAGACCTTTATCTGTGGGCCCTATGCATAGCTAAGTACGCCCAGCGTAGCTCTGGTGCACCCCCCCTGTCACAGTTACGCCGGCTGAAGGCTACCCTAACTTCAGCCGGCATAACTATCAGCCCTCCCCTCCTAATTACCCTCCCCCGCCTAGCTTCTGTAACTAAAGCGTAGTTACGGAACTGCCCGCCCCTTCGTCTGTAACTACGCTGTAGTTACGGACGCCAGATTGCGCAGGGCAACATCTGCCCGGCGGGTGGCGGTACTCTGGATCAGGCCCGTAGAGAGTAAAAAGAGAGAGAAATGCGGCATAGCCGTCATCCTTCTCCCCACCGTTCTCTGTGTCTTTTATTTAGATTTAGATTAGCCGGAGAGGGGGGGGGTGTAATGCCGCCTCGGGATTACACCCGGTTAGATAAGGGAGCCCTATGGCACTTGGTACTAATTCCTAATCCTGGACCTGATCCATACTAGCGGGGGTTTGGAAGTATACAGAAGAGTAGGGAATGAACCGCCCCTGTCACTCCTCCCTCTTGTGGCAGTTAGCATAAGCCTTCCTTAAGTTAAATGTACGGATCGGTGGTTCCGTACGATTGCTAAACTGTGCGTCTCCCCAAAACCCAACCCCTACTGTACAGTTACCATCTTTCATAATCTGTGCGGGTGGAGAGGAAGAACCACCCATCATATGAAACGCCGATCAGATGGGCCTAAGTTCCGTACGATAGCAGTTACTATCGCAAATTTATTGCAACACTTTGTGTGCGTTAGTGGACTAATGGACTTAGGTCTGGATCGGGTCCCCAAAGTCTTAACCCTAAGAACCACTTGACCCATCCAGTCTGCTTGTTCCACCCATTACTGCCCTCTTGTGTTTGGACCTCCGCGGAGGATTATGTTCCCTTACACTAATCAGGGAAGCAGCACATACACCGGGGACGGTAAATGTCACAGCAGGTAACCCGGGGAGGGGGAGGGGGTACCCATACCAAAATAACATTTCTAAATTCAAATCCTGTCCACGACGCCCTTATGGTGACGGCTGTATCACTGCGGAAATACCGATTGCCGAAGCGGTAACTACAGTACATGCTGTGCTCGATGCCGGTGGGGATAGTTTTGCCATGTCTGTTGCTATGTTTTTTTATTTTGTTTGTGCTCAGATTCTCTTTTAAGTCTTCTTTTTCTGGCAAAGGTGGGAATCAAAACAGTCTAACCAGATGACCAAAATATGTACCTTTAATACCGTTTTAGGGAGTAATTCACAGCACTTTTACCAATAACTTTGCTTTATCAGCTAATAAATCTATCGGATAGCGCCGCTCTTTCAGTGTCCTAGAAATGCTGGTCCGGATCCACAGTGATGTAGTTTTCGTCTTCCGTACACTGTTTTATGAATTGAGCTACTACGTGGTCTTTAGCCTGCGCTTACGCAATCTACGTACAGAAATGGTACGCAGATAGCGGAAATAAGCCGCGATGCATGCGTAGTAGCTCAATTCTTAACACAACGGACGTAAGACGAGAACTGCGTCACTGTGAATCCGGAGCGCTGCCACTTCAGGGGGCACCCATCGCGCTCTCATCCCTGTCCAGGTGATAAAATATAACAGTAATATATTGGATAACATATCAATGAAAGCTTCTTTATAGCATAAATGCAATCCTGACGCTGAGCGCTGTTCCGGGAAAATCAGGTTTCGGCGCATCGTCCTGCGTTATATAAAATATGAATAGAATGTATATTTGTTCATTTATAATCCGTTCTACCTGTCAGATTTTCTCCGCAACACAATGAAACAACCTCAACTTTAATGGGACGCTTTGGCGATTAATCTTCTACGCTTTACAAGCTGCCGCAATAT
Source organism: Limnodynastes dumerilii (assembly GCA_011038615.1). Lineage (NCBI taxonomy): Eukaryota > Metazoa > Chordata > Amphibia > Anura > Limnodynastidae > Limnodynastes > Limnodynastes dumerilii. The sequence continues at coordinate 15,317 of WWET01003069.1, forward strand.
CCACATTTCATTTTGCCCATTATCTGTATTAATGCCTTATAAAAAGCTATTTAATCAGCAAACAAATAATAATCAGAATGGGTAAATATAGATTTAGCGTGGAAATTCCCAAGACGGGGGGAGGGGGAGGATGACTGGAGTTTATTGGTGAACAATCGTGCGCTGTAACCGGTGAATTGTGTGTACTTGTTGAGAGGGGAATTTGACGGAGAGCCTCATAAATAAATATTGTAATTATTTCAGGCGTGTATACAAAATAGCTCAACGTGCCGTAAATTACAGTAATGTGGTTATGCGGATTTCAATCTTTCTATAAGGCGTAGATACTTAGGGAGTTTAGTGGTTCCTGGTGACTGGTTTTATTGTCTGAGGGTAATCTGAGAATAGTGGTGAATTTATACTGATCAGCATTTAATGGGCTTGCGATGTTAAAGCAGCCAGTAAAGACATTAGAATATAGTGCCCCCTAGGGGTGATTCTGTGCTGCCTGGGTGGAGTTTGTTTGTCCTCAGTGGCGCTTCCCTAGAATTGCCTCAAAAAGGCATGTGAGAAAGAAATTGTGCCTGTTGGTTGTCCAAGTATACTAAATAGAGCTCAGAGTTCTGTTTCAAAGCCTCTCTTTTCACTACATATTATGCTAAAAAAATTTATGTATATTATATTTAATGTTTATATAATAGGAATAAATATGTAAAATTGTATTACTTCATTTAATCCAGGACTTGTATTGTTTCTTACTGATAGAGTACCCCAAAGTACCTCCACAAACAAAGCTCTGCTTATACTAGTTTATTGATCACCCTACTGATGGTTAGAAGCTGCCATTCCACTTAGTCTGCCAAGAACCTACCAGGAAAAAGAGACAGCACTCCCTAGTGGTCATCTTATAAAATGCATGTTTGATATTCGGAATAATCCAATGATTTTGGTTTAATGATTTTCTGTTTCTTTCCAGCGTTCTGTGAGGAGGAGTGCAGGTATGGTGGAACTTGTGTGGCCCCCAATAAATGTGCGTGTCCCCCTGGATTCACAGGAACACACTGTGAGAAAGGTAAAATCAACTTTTTTATGTATTTTAAAGGCTTATATAATAAAATGATGCAGTCAAATGTAATATGTGAATAGGAGGTGATATATATATGTATATATGTTTATATGTATACAGGCCTAGTGTAATTTATTGCCGTTTACATTAGTAAGTAAAAGCAAATATCTGATTGGCTGATTGGTTGCTCTCGGATACAGCATATTTTTGCAATTTGCAAATTGCCGACTGCTGATCTCTAGGACAACCCTCTGAGCTGTTATGTGTTTTATTGTCCAGAAAATGGATGGTGAATGGCTTATTACACAGTGTTAGAATTCCAATCACTATCTAGAACAGTTAGTAAGCATTAGTAATCGCGCTAATTACTTTCCTCCCTCACAGCTGAAATCCTACTAATTAATTGATTGTGACAGTTAAAGTTTGCCGGGGGCGAGTTTTAGTGGAATCTCTGGATTTGGCTCTAAGTTCATCATTTTCTTTTTTTAATTGAGAACAGGGAGGAAATGTGTGAGTGGATTCGGGAATGACTGACAGATGGACCTAAAGGCTGAATCCACTTAAAAATGTCTTTTTTTTTTTTCCTTTTCTTTTTAAATAATGATCTTGTCTAATTGAACTGCTTATGCTGAGTGTCCCAACCCTATGATATAACCTGTGACAACCACTGATTGTAACACCCACTGATCGTAACACCCACTGATCGTAACAACCACTGATCATAACAACCACTGTAACAGCCACTGATCATAGCAACCACTGATCATAACACCCACTGATCATAACAACCACTGTAACACCCACTGATCGTAACACCCACTGATCGTAACACCCACTGATCGTAACACCCACTGATCGTAACACCCACTGATCGTAACACCCACTGATCGTAACACCCACTGATCGTAACACCCATTGTAACAAAGACTGTAACAACCACTGATCATTACAACCACTGATTGTAACAACCACAGATCGTAACAACCACTGTAACAGCCACTGATCGTAACAACCACTGTAACAACTACTGATATCCTGCTAATGCCTAAAAACAGCTCTTGAAACCTCAGACCTGACCGATGCCATTTAGCAGACTTGCTGTGAATAACAGACTCTCCTTATAAACATCTGACACATAGAAACATTCAATATATGATATTGTCTTCTATCGACCATCAAATGACAGATCTATATCATGTGATAGCTTCGTCTGCAGTAAGTGATTACAGCCGGCATTGCATTAGCTTAAAACAGCGCTGGGTGCTCCATGTATGAGTGTCTATATGTATAGCATTCATACACGGAGAGCCGAGCGCTGTTTTAAGCTGTCAGCCTCTGACAGCTTGCTTACAGTGTAGGGAGAGCGACTGCCACGGGCCCCTCTCACTTTCGTGGCCTCGTAGCAGGTGCACACCTTCCACCCCCTGCAGTTACAACCCTGGACAGTTACTTATCTGACACTCGGCTATAAAGCTCTATGGCAGAACGAGTTGTTGGCTTTGTACAAATTAGTTTCACTGTAATCTGGATCTGATGACTATGGTCCGGATTCAGTGTCCAGTCTAAAGACTGTGCGTACACAATCTACGTACAGACATAAGCCCCTATGCGTGCGTCGTAGCTCAATTCTTAAGACAACGTACGTAAGATGAAAACTACGTAACACTGAATCCGGACCTGTGAAACTGTCATCATCTATACGTGTCTGGAATACTAAGTGGCATCATGGATGCGGGTGCTGGTCGGGTCACTGTTCCTCACACGACCATTTGATCGATCATTTTAAGAGCTTTTCTATGGTACCAAAACTTGTAAGTCAACGGAATAAAAGAAGCCTCAACCAGATGCCATGTGCTGTGATGGGTCGTTAATATGATCGTCAGGGTCCTTCTATTCACCGATCACAATCTCCTCTCCTTCAGGCGTTCCTGGTCTTTGTGGTGCAGTGTTTATCAATCTTAAAATGTGTCATTTATTGCGATGAATTGCATAAAAACTGTAATTCGTCTTAGCAATAAATTCATGTTTTTCTTCTCTCCGGGAGACTTAAATATTCCTAGAAAATAAGCGTTACTCTCCCGGATAGTGCTGAATATGAGCCTGAAAGAGAGATTCCAAAGTGGTCAATTTGTAAAGCGAATTACTCCGGAAATATTCTTTATGATCGTCTATCATCATAGCAGAAGATTGTCGTCCGCTCTCAGTGACTCGTTACTACCTGCTGTGATCACGCACTGATGTTCATAGGCGTATCTATAATGGGTGCAGGGTGTTCAGTGCACATGGGCCCCTCAGAAGCGGGGGGTGGTCCATGTACAAATTCTGCACTAAGGTGCCAAGAAAATCCTTTTTATGTATGAACGTGACTTCATGTAACTGTTTTATATAACATTATCACATAAAAACCCTCCATTTCCCACAGCCTACCCCTAACCCTCCCTGCTTAACCCCTAACCCTTACCCCAGGCCGCCACAGTCTGTCTGTCGCTGTTTAGCTATTGGGAACGAATCAAAATAGGTTCCTAATAGCAATATTCCCATGGTGGAACATTTGCAACGTGGGCCCAGATTCAGACTCATGTTCACGTTATCTTTGTTAGCGTAGCGTATTTACGGTACTCCCCCAGGCACTCCCATTGGACGGATGTATTTTTGCTGCTTTACGTCTACCAAACCCTACCTTAACTTATCCAACCGTAACCGGCCAGGTACGTAGTATCCTGCCAAACCCAGCTCATGCCCCCCTCCGCCTCCAAGGCGTGTTTGGAACGTAACTATGGCTAGCGGTTTTTAGGCAAACCCCTTTGTACGTAGTTACAAGAGTGTTGCGTCCATCCTGAATAACGTGTCGTAACATTTTCCGTGCAGTAAATAATACTAGGCGATTTTAAGTCAGCGGCTAGCGCAAAATCGCTAGCGTGCGTAGTTCTGGATCTGGCCCGTGATGTTCCGTAGCTGCCATTCGGCTGGCGCCTGTATCATGTTCTAAATAGTGCCGCCCGGCGCAGATGCCGCCTCCCCTTTATTAGGTTCTGCTGATAGAAGAAGGTTTATGATAGGACGAGAAACGTCCAGCATGAGATTCAGCAGAGCTATTAATGGGCTGTAAAGGTTTGGCCTCGGTGGTGCTGTAATTGCTGTATGTTAGGAGTCAAAGCCAGAGAAGGCGCCAGAGACTCGCGTCAATCACTATGAAACCAGGGGAGAGACCACGCGTGGGATCTGTCAGACATCTCGTGTTTGCTGGAAATGAGACATTCAGCACCTGTGTGCAGTCATTGCATCGCACTGACGCCTTGCTCTGTATTCTGATATGTGGTTCCTTGTAATTAACAGGGACACAAGCAATGTGCCACTGCATTACACGGTGTGACTATGGATTGTGTCACCGTGTCTGAGTGTATTCTCAGGAGTTAAAGTGACGGAGACTCCGGAATGTAACCGGTGATATTACTAATCATCTGCAGGACATTACCTGAGTCTACTCTCTAATGCGTAATCAGCTATAGACAAGGAGGCATTTCCTTCCCCACATTATGAGCACAAGTGCTGCCCACGCCAAGGAGCTATTGTATTACACAGAAACCAGGACCAATAGTATGTTACTTTTACTACTACTACTGTTCAACTACTATTACTATTATTCTATTATTACTACTACTACTATTATTCTATTACTACTACTACTACTACTACTGTTATTCTATTATTATTATTATTACTACTACTACTACTACTACTACTACTATTATTCTATTACTACTATTATTCTATTACTACTATTATTCTATTACTACTATTATTCTATTACTACTACTACTACTACTACTGTTATTCTATTATTATTATTATTATTACTACTACTACTATTATTATATTACTACTATTATTCTATTACTACTATTATTCTATTACTACTACTACTATTACTACTACTATTATTCTATTACTACTGTTATTCTATTACTACTATTATTCTATTACTACTATTATTCTATTACTACTAATATTATTCTACTACTACTACTATTACTGCTATTATTCTATTACTACTACTACTATTACTACTACTGTTATTCTATTATTATTATTACTACTACTACTGTTATTCTATTACTACTACTATTATTCTATTACTACTACTACTACTATTATACCACCACTACTACTACTGTTACTATAACTACTAATACTACTACTATTATACTACTACTACTGTTAATATTACTACTACTACTATTACTGCTATTATTCTATTACTACTACTACTATTACTACCGCTACTACTGTTATTCTATTACTACTACTACTACTACTACTACTGTTATTCTATTACTACTACTGTTATTCTATTACTACTACTACTACTATTATTATACTACTACTACTACTACTACTACTACTACTGTTACTATTACTACTAATACTACTATTATGCTACTACTACTGTTACTATTACTACTACTGTTACTATTACTACTTCTACTACTACTACTACTGGTGCTACTTCTACTACTACTATTGCTACTACTACTGCTGCTACTACTACTACTTCTACTATTGCTACTACTACTACTACTTCTACTATTGCTACTACTTCTACTACTACTACTACTACTTCTACTATTGCTACTACTACTACTACTGTTACTATTACTACTAATACTACTACTATTATGCTACTACTACTGTTACTATTACTACTTCTACTACTACTACTGCTACTTCTACTACTATTGCTGCTACTACTACTACTGCTACTACTACTACTTCTTCTACTATTACTACTTCTACTATTGCTACTACTACTACAACTACTACTGTTACTATTACTACTACTGTTACTATTACTACTACTGTTACTATTACTACTACTATTACTACTACTACTGCTACTACTTCTACTATTACTATTGCTACTACTACTACTTCTTCTACTATTGCTACTACTACTACTTCTTCTACTATTGCTACTACTACTACTGCTACTACTACTACTACTTCTACTATTGCTACTACTACTACTACTTCTACTATTGCTACTACTACAACTACTTCTACTATTGCTACTACTACTACTACTACTTCTTCTACTATTGCTACTACTACTTCTACTATTGCTACTACTACCACTATAATACTACAACTATTACTACTACGACTACCAGGAAAACTATTTTTCAATGAAGAATGGCAGCCTTAGTATTTATTGATTGTTACATTGTCAGTGAATAAATACTTTCACTGTTATTGTGAAGATACAATTTATAAATTCTGTAATCATCCTTTAACTGAATCAGCATCAGGGAGATCGCCCACTCTTCAGGGACTCACGGAGATCACTTACTCTTCAGGCAGTCAGGAAGATCACCCACTCTTCAGGGAGTCAGGGAGATCGCCCACTCTTCAGGAAGTCAGGGAGATCATCCACTCTTCAGGGAGTCAGGGATAACCTAATCCCCTCATAGCAGTCTACATCCACACCGCTAAAACTGAATTCCATGCTTTAAGACAAAAGATTCTCCTTCACAAATGTTCCCACAGAAAGGCCATGCTTTATTGCTATTCTTCCTTTTCCATACCACCAACCCCTTATGTCAGAAAATAAGATTTGGAAAGTTGGGTTGTGTGATGATGTCATTATTTCCTGATGATGTCACCATCTGCATTTTCATGACTATTAATACCATCCACAAAATGGCAGCACCCACTCTCTGCAGACAGCTGATTGTGATTGTTTCCTGAGAAAAGTTTACTTTTTTTTCTATTTTAAATACTGTTAATAAAAAAAGTTAAAAATGTCTCCAGATCCTCAGTAATAATGTGAGCGCAGTGCTGTATATATAATAATGACGGATCACAGGGAGAATGTAAATGTGTTAATGAGGCGTCGGAGAATGACACAGAATTATCTGCGAGGTGTCTCCTGACATGTTCTACATTTACAAGAGAGCATTTGTCAGGATGGATTTTAATTTTAAAACCGTTTTTGGGAAACAAGGATCCATGGGGCCATATTTACTAAGCTGCGGGTTTGGAAAAGTAGAGATGTTGCCCATAGCAACCAATCAGATTCTAGCTGACATTCTCTAGTATGTAATAGGAAAGTGAGAGCTAGAATCTGATTGGTTGTTATGGGCAACATCTCCACTTTTCCAAACCTGCATCTTAGTAAGTATATATCCATTCCTCTTTATGGGTACATTTTATGGCTTCCATATTGACTGACCTTCAGAGTCTCTAGTGTGACCTTCTCCTCCAGATTATCAGAACTATGGATCGGAGTGAGATTATCGCAAAGTGGGCGTGTCCTGACCATTTGTGAGTTGCGTATTCGCTCGTTTCAGTGTCGTGCTGCCTGCTGGCCTTAGATCTGGCGTGATGTATTTTTCCATGATTTGCCATGATTGTGCATGCTCAGAAGGGTGATGTGCGCCTGTGGTACCTATTCAAACGCCACCGTAAATGGCGACTTGCGCGCTGAAGGGCGTTCCATGGGCGTGTGTGGGTGGAGGAACGTAGTCAATGAGCTTTCCGGCCGTGCCCCGCAACTGCACTCAATCCACATCCGCTGTGCGCTCCACGTATCCTCATGGCATATGAAATCCAATGGTTAATCACGTCCAGTATTTTCCTATGTACAAAAAAACACAACTGACGCTTTAAGAAGTTCTTGTTGTTTTTTTGGGTGACAAGTCATATTTTTTAAACTTTTTTTTTATACCATATTTTCGCTCGTTAGACTTTCCCACGGATTTTCTTTAAAGAAAAAATAAAAAAAAAGATTTATTTCTCTTAACTGTCCCAGAACCAGGTCCAGTCAGCCGGTCTCCGGGTTTCAGTTCTTTTGAAAAAGGAAAAATGTCTTCAGCTGAAGATGTTGGAGCCATCGGAACGATCGATTTGACTGCGGCTCAATTCTCGGCGCCCTTAGGGCATAAATGGATTCTGGGTGTAGTATGATAGCAGTGGCAAACACAGGATTTTGAAAGGGGGGTTTCCAATGTATGTAATTCATATGGGGTATATTAGGGGTCTAGTTATGGCACATACTATAGTATATGGGGTATTTATTAGGCTTTGCGAATGGCACAGTATATACAGTATATAGTATACCATTCCCAGATCCCTAGTATATCCTATTTATATCATAGTATGTGCCTTTCCCAGAACCCATAATATATTATATCAGGGTTGCTGACTTTTGCCAGCTAGAGATGCATGCAGAGGGCGGGGCTTAATGACATGATTTATGCAAATTGCATCATTAAGTCCCGCCCCCTGACTAATACTTACCCGTTTTTATTCGAAATAGGGATCGGGACGGGGCTTGATGGCGCAAATTGCGTCACCAAGTCCCTCCCTGTCCCTAGCAACACTAGTATACCACTGCAGGGGGGCCGGACTTGAGGCCGTGGTGTCACTTGCGGGAGATTTGCTGGTTCTCCTGGGATACCGGGAGAACTGCCTGAATTTCGGGAGTCTCCTGGACATTCCGGGAGAGTTGGCAACCCTGCATTATATAATAGTATGTGCCGTTCCCAGACCCATAATATTTCCCTTTATATTATATTATGTGCCGATCCCAGACCCATTATATATATATTATTTCCAGCTGTGTGGTGGGATTCAATTGAAGAGGTTCTAGTGAAGCCACACCCTTTTTGAAGCTTGCACCAGGAAGCTACGCCCCTTTATGGGACCTATGAAGCCATGCCCATTTTTCTGATTTTCCACTTTTTGGGGGATTTTCTTTTTCCACTTCTGTTTTTTTATATTCATTGTCGCCTTGGTCACAGTCAAAACTTAGGTCACTAGCCTACAAGAATGCTTGTGCATCTCCTGTAAAGAAAGCTCTGTAGCATTTGTGTGAATACTTCTACTACTGAAAGAGATCAAGGGCCATATTTACTAAGCTGTGGGTTGGGAAAAGTGGAGATGTTGCCCATAGAAACCAATCAGATTCTAGCTGACATTCTCTAGTATGTAATAGGAAAGTGAGAGCTAGAATCTGATTGGTTGTTATGGGCAACATCTCCACTTTTCCAAACCTGCATCTTAGTAAGTATATATCCATTCCTCTTTATGGGTACATTTTATGGCTTCCATATTGACTGACCTTCAGAGTCTCTAGTGTGACCTTCTCCTCCAGATGATCAGAACTATGGATCGGAGTGCGATTATCGCAAAGTGGGCGTGTCCTGACCATTTGTGAGTTGCGTATTCGCTCGTTTCAGCGTTGCGCTGCCTGCTGGCCTTAGATCTGGCGTGATGTATTTTTCCATGATTTGCTAGCATGCATGCTCAGAAGGGTGATGTGCGCCTGTGGTACCTATTCAAACGCCACCGTAAATGGCGGCATGTTGACTTGCGCGCTGAAGAGCGTTCCGTGGGCGTGTGTGGGTGGAGGAATGTAGTCAATGATCTGGCCGGTCGTGCCCCACAACTGCACTCAATCCACATCAGTGCGCGTTCCGATTTGCGCTTCACGTATCCTCATAGCATATGGAATCCAGTGGTTAATCACGTCCAATATTTTCCTATGTACAAAAAAAACACAACTGGCGCTTTAAGAAGTTTTATTTTTTTTGGGTAATGTGCATATTTTTTTAACATTTTTTTTCCATATTTTCGCTCGTTAGACGTTCCCGCGGATTTTCTTTAAAGAAAATATATTTAAAAAAAAGATTTATTTCTTTTAACTGTTGCACGAGATCCCAGAACCAGGTCCAGTCAGCCGGTCTCTGGGTTTCAGTTCTTTTGAAATAGGAAAAATGTCTTCAGCTGATGTCGGAGGCATCGGAACGATCGATTCGACTGCGGCTCAATTCTAGGCTCCCTTAGGGCATAAATGGATTCTGGGTGCAGTATGATAGCAGTGGCAAACACAAGATTTTGAAAGGGGGGTTTCCAATGTGTGTAATTCATACGGGGTATATTAGGGGTCTAGTTATAGCACATACTATAATATATGTGGTATTTATTAGGCTTTGTGAATGGCACAGTGTATATAGTATACCATTCCCAGATCCCTAGTATATCCTATTTATATCATAGTATGTGCCTTTCCCAGACCCATAATATATCCCATTATATCAGGGTTGCTGACTTTTGCCAGCTAGAGATGCATGCAGAGGGCGGGGCTTAATGCCGTGATTTATGCAAATTGCATCATTAAGTCCCACCCCCTGACTAAATGTTACCAGTTTTTAGCCGAAATAGGGGACGGGACTTGATGGTGCAAATTGCGTCATCAAGTCCCTCCCTGTCCAAGTGGTCTCACTTGCGGGAGATTTGCTGGCTCTCCTGGGATACCGGGAGTCTCCTGGACATTCCGGGAGAGTCGGCAACCCTGCATTATATAATAGTATGTTCCAATCCCAGACCCATTATATGTATATATTATTTCCAGCTCTGTGGTGGGATTCAATTGAAGAGGTTCTAGTGAAGCCACACCCCTTTTTGAAGCTTGTACCAGGAAGCCACGCCCCTTTCCAATACCCACGAAGACACGCCCATTTTTCTGATTTTCATTTTTGGGGGGATTTTTTCTTCCACTTCTGTTTTTTTTTAATATTCATTGTCGGGGGGATTCTGAGCTACCAGAAATCACCCATAAATCCCTGCTTGGTGCGCCATCGTTTAGTGTTAACGGATTGGATGTTTCTGGAGGGGAGAGGGATAGATCTTATAAATAATAATAAAGTATTTTCCCCCAGAGCCTGAGCTTAATAACAGGCACGCCTGAGACCTGTGTTAATCACGTCCCTCGTTCTTGTACCTCTTGTGCGGCAGGAGAATCCCTGTTTATCAGCTGTTTATTTCCTCTTTTCTAATAATAATTTGCTGTTGTGTAGAAGTCAATCTTTATAACTATATTTCAGATGCGGCGTTCACAAGGACGCTAAGCTGCCCGCTGTAAATATTTCATCACTTCAGCTTCTTCCCTTTGGCTAAACTACCCATGACCCATATAAGAAGACTGGCGCGATGTGACGATGGTACCGTATTTACTGACGCCTGGTATAGGAGCACCTTGCTGAGCGTGTATACACAGGACAGTCATTCATGCATGGAAGCCGCACTGTCACATTGATTTATTATTTTCTTCCCTTCTTCTCCTATAGACTTCAGACTTTTCAGCCTTCAGTTTTCTTTTTATTTACAAAGGGGCAAATTCAGGGTCTTCAGAGCGATCTCCCTCTACTGCCGTCCTTGCTTCCGCATCAGGGCTCTGTCTCGATAATATTCTATGTGGATGAAATACTTATAATCAGTGCTCTTTTTATAGAACGCACAGGAAGGGAGTTCCGGCACCTTTTCTCGACAGATTTTCCAAGTTTTAAAAGTCTCGGCGGCAAAATCATTAAAACGGTGCATGCCGCTGCTTGCGTGTTGAGTCTGATGCATGCGTGCTTCGTCCGCGCTGGTTGGGATGGCACTGCCTGGCTTGTGGCGCTGCTCGGCGTGTGATTGGTCATGTGGTCGCACGTGAGTTGATGTGAGTTCCGTCACCTGTTTTCATACAAAAAAAGCACTGCTTATAACATATAGCAAACACCATCATAGCAGGCAATCCCCACAGTGCACACCTCCCAAAGGTTCTATATATTGGCTCGCAAAAGGGGCGGGGTTTATAGAGCAATGGGCAGAGCTTTGACTTAACATGGTCATTTGTGGGCGGGACAAAGAGGGGTCTTTTTTTTTTACCCATTTTCAGGATTCTAAATGTTGGGAGTTATGTATATCGCTGGAGGGTTTGTAACACATATATAATAGGGTGTACATGAATATTACATTATTCCATGTATCATTTAGCCATCTTTGAGCCGTAGTGTAAAAAGAAAACACTGTTTGGAGAATTCGCTTTTTGTGACGATGTCAATTTTACAATGAAATTAAATCCCGGTAATGACTAGTTTTTTCTTTAATTGGCTTCTGTCTGAAAGTGCCTCCGAAATTGGACCGTAAACCTCAAATGATACCAGCATGCCGGTGTAATTCACACAAAACGCCACGCAGCCAGTCGCCGCGGCCTCTTTGTTTGTGTTCACTAAATTGCTGCATAACTATATATTTTCCTGCAGCTGGGGAAAAAAATAAAGATTAAAAAGTCGATTTACTTTGTTATTTCATCACAGACGAACGTTCATAATAACCCGGCAACAATAGCGTATGCGAGAAAGAAAAACATTCAAGCGTTCTCTTTCATATTCGTGGTTTCTTTGAAGCCCAAAGTAACGGCAGCGCAGGACGGAGAGAGACCATTACTATTATTATTATTGTTATTATTATTGTAATTGTCAGTGATTTGTAATCACCATAACACAGGGATATAATTCCAGACAGACAAAGTAAAAATAAAGGGCGTTCTCACAAGCGATGTCACGCTCATCACGTACAGTGGTAAAACGCCTCTCCATAGCGCTATCGCCATCTCAAGCTGGCAGGAGATCAGAACGAGAGAAATAAAAGCTTTCGTGGTAAATAATAAAATATATTTTTCTTTTTTTTTCACCCCCGTTTTAATTGTATTCATATTTGCCAATATTTTATTCCATCGCGCCCTCTTGCATCTCAAGGAGGGTGAATGACACAAGCCTGGTTCACAGCCTTGAGAAGTGAGGGCGGGGATTTGCAGGGTTTATCTGGAATGATAAACTCTCGTCTATACCTGTGCATTATGGGATGTAGTCAGAGAGAGCGAGCATTTGGAGGTGGGCCGTATTTTAACAAAATACAAAAAAATGCGTATACCGTGTATATATATATATATATATATATAGGGATAGATAGAAAATGGCGGCTTC
>WWET01003069.1:50889-63762 GCA_011038615.1 Limnodynastes dumerilii
TGCCACCTCTCAGTGTCCCTGAGGACCACACCCTACCACACCTCTGATTTTGCATAATAAGCTCCACCTCCTTATCTACTTAACCCCGTCCCAGTCCAAGCAAAAATGCCTACTTTTGAAAAAACCACACCCACTTTCTTCTAAACCCCACCCCTTTTTGCAGTCCCTAGCAGCTGGTGCCTCTTCATACAACTAATGCATTTTAGAAGCAGGACCGCTGTGACATTCCACATTCCAGAAACAATATACTGCTTTTATGAGATGTATTGATTGGAACACAGGTCCCTGCTACTTTGGATATTTCATTTTCATTTAGCCAATGTTAAATTACTTTAAAGTCGCTCTGTTCGGTAAATGCTTTAATATATCTTTCAGATGAGAACACAAGACCAAGGTCTTTGGTCATTACTCATCGACAGTCTACTCTTCGTCCAACTAGTAGCTTGGAGGGTAAAACCTGAAGCTCGTTTCCTTGTAGACACCCAGAAAATATAGCTGCAAATTAAAAGCCAATATTCCATTCAGGGGCAGATTGAGCGGGGATTACCGGGAAGTGGCTAAATCTCCTGGAATGAATAAAATGTGACAAGTCTAAATACTAAACTCTAGTTCTTTTCAGTCGTCGGCCCTCTATCAAATCCAATCTTACAAGCACATGGTACATGGAATTGCTGGCCATTCAGTAATACCTGGAAGTCCTATTTACAAGTATTATTGTACATTGCATGTCTGTGCGGGCCGATAACACCCTCCTTATCCAATCACACGGAAAAGGAAAATGCAATCCTGCTTTTCTTAGAGAAGGTAAAGGCGCTGGAGATCGCTTTTTTTCTTAACCATGTAATGGATGCAAGGTATTACAGATTTCACCCTCCAACATCTTTTTCCATTTTACATGGATGAGAGTGAAATATTTTTACTGCCAACTCAGCAATAAATATTTTAATATATTTAAAAAAAGGTTAAAAATGTGGTTGAATGTTAACGGTTCCTCGGGTGAAATCATGTTGATGTCACTGGAATTTTCAGGATGTGAAGGCAGCTAAATAAAATGGAGAATTTGGGATTGGAATCAAAGAGAGTTGATAGCCCCTCGCACCGAACAGGAGTGTCTTAGGGATAGGCTGTGGGAAGAGGAGTCTTAGGGTTAGGCTACAGGGAAGGAAGTTTTAGGGTTAAGCTGCGGGGAAGGAGTCTTAGGGTTAGGTTACAGGGTGGGGAGTCTTAGGGTTAGGCTGGAAGGGATCTTAGAGTTAGGCTACAGGGAAGGGGAGTCTTAGGGTTAGGCTACAGGGGGAGCATGGATTGGAGAAGGGGGAAGGTTAGGGTCAGGCTGCGGGAAAGTGAGGGTTAGGGTGAGGAATAGGATAAGGGTTGGGGAAATACTCCCATCACTGGGGGATTTTCCATACCCTCATTACAGTGAGGCAGGAACAATCACTGGTGGTGGCTAGTAGAAAACATCCTTGTAGCCCTATATGATGATCCATTATGTTTAGGAATTAGAATATGATTATGTTTATCCCACGCTTGCCTGCGGTTCGCTTTTTCCCATCATATACAATATGTAAAATAAGTAAATTTTTATGATTTTTTAATCGCCCACAAAAAATATGCGGCATTAGCTCCGCACCGCGAAAAACGCGGATACGAAGCTAATTGAATCGGGCCCATAGCGTTTTCCTTTCTTTCTTTGTTTGTATGTAGCAGTTTAGGATCAACGTTCATCTCGCTGTGTTCATGTGGGAATTGACCTTGATGTTTGTCCGCTTTTTCAATGAATTATAAAATTGAGAACGTTTTGCACTTTTCCAAACAAACATCATTTTTTTTACTTGTAGAAAAATTTACACATTTTAATTTAAAATAAAAAAAAAATCTATTTTACTTTGGGCACATTTATGTACACATTACTGGGAACGTTCATATAGACGCTCACCCCTTTATCTCCCAGAAGCCTCTGCACCATACTGTCATTATGGTCTGGCCAAGATAGGGATGATTGGGAGGTTTAATGGTCATTGAAATATCATCCAAAGGCTCCAATACAACGTTGAGACCCTCAGGGGCCCCTCAATGATCCTAATTCCCACTGTACAAAAATGACGGGCCGTATTCACAGATCCGTTAGTTAAAGGTACGCAATTATACGCACGTACGTTGCAAGTCAAACCCCCTGACACTCCCCTCACATAGACGGGTTTTCTTACGCCTCCATAGAGCACTCTTATCTCTATGTCTGCATTTACGTGCGTATAATACTTAGGTACGTGCGTATGTAGCTAACCACACCCTCAAATGGTCATTTAAATGCCCCACCCACTTTCACGTAACTTTGTCCGTACGGATTTCACCCACGCCCCTCGGCACGCATGTCCCCCAGTGCGATTCACAAGCACCCGCTTAATGGACTTCCATGCGAAAATTCAGTGTAAACAGCGTATATAAAGTTACTACACATGTGCAGGTACTGCGATCCTAAAAATACGCACAGAACTCCGCGCAAAAACAGATATGTGAATACGGTCCTAGATCAATAAAATAAAATAAATCCAGGTTACAAGACTTCTTCAGTGCTGCACCTACTCAGTGGGATTCCCATCCTCACCCATTACGACTTTCCTCCAAGCCTTCTAGCTTAAAACTAATTACTTAAGACAAGCTACTGAATTCCTCAACCTTCCTTTTCCACCCTGTTAGCAACATTCCAAAATCCTCTACCTTTATAGTAACATAAAACTAATATATATTTCTATAACCAAATACACCTCAGTCCTGACAGTATCATTACCATGTGAGTGGATCATACCTCCCACGGACAACTTACCTCACCTTACCTATAACCTGCTGTATGCAACACTCACCCTCATGTATCAAGCCCCCCAGTCTTATAGAGTGTAAGCTTGTGAGCCGAGACCTTGTATACTGCCTCAGTCTGTCTGCTATCACCCATCCTTGTTTTAGAACGTTTGCTTTACTGGCACTATATAAAAAAAAAAGTAATAAATAATTGCATCCATTCATCGTAAGAGAAAAACATACAACAAAACCGTAGTAATGGGTACATGATGAAGGATTTAATTTCTGCAAAATAAAATAAAAATGAGGCTTAGAAATAAAATTTCCTTTGACACAGAACACGGTCCCAGTCTCTCCTTCCCAGAGATTGCTGTTTGAACATACATTCACCACCCTTTATAGTCAGCGGGCGATTAAAGAAAGCGCGAGCTGGCAGAACCCAGGCGGTGAGTTTATCACAAGCAATAGAGCAAAAAATATACCCTGGCAGGGGCCCAATTCCGATGTGACCGTAAACACCAGCTGGGTTTTATTCTACCGGGCAAAAACAATTTGGACGCTGGCCGTGTAAGCGATTACTGCGCCTGGCCCGAATCGACTATTTTACCGTCCGTTCCTGAATCGTGCACAAATGATTAAAATGAGAGCATCATGGGTTTAATAAGGACGAACTTCAAGCGTTTGGCCGGATAATGGTTTGGTGGAAACACGTTCGGAGCCCGGCGTTTTACGCGGCAATAACTGTATTTTAGGAAGACGTTATCATCACCGTGTTTTATTGTATTTTTATGTATTTATCTCGACTGAATATTGCACAGACATAAAATACAGTGCAACAAAATGACCTTTGGATACAGCTTCTGTCAGTGTAAATTCTGCACAGATGCACCGATCAGATGCATATAAATCTTCAATGTCTGTCCAGGTAGCGGCTACGGCTTCTGAAGAGCGTTGCCGGGACTGTATATAATGCGGCTTTCAACAATACATTTGGACTCTGAATGTTGGATGTGATAAAAGACATTTCATATTGTCTGAAGGTGGAACTGATATTAACTTGACAGATAGAACATTAACATGAGAGCAAGAATGTTCTGTTTTAAGTCTGGTTTGTTGTCAGCCTTATTCGCAAGCACAAGAAATGTTTTTACTGCAGGTCTCTCCTGTGTTACTGTGGTGGGTGTGTAACAGGTGGGGTCAGTCTTGTACTGGGTGTATCAGTGTCTGCAGGTCTCCCCTGTGTTACTGTGGTGGGTGTGTAACAGGTGGGGGTCAGGCTTGTACTGGGTGGATCAATGTGTGCAGGTCTCCCCTGTGTTACTGTGGTGGGGGTGGGTGTCAAAAGCCTTGCTAAAATCTAGATAAGCTATGTCCACAGCTCCCCCTTTATCTAATACTTTACTGCCCCAGTCAAAAAATTCAATTAGATTTGTTTGACATGATCTTCCACTAGTGAATCCATGCTGCTTGGGATCCTGTAAGTTACTGGATTTAAGTTACTTTACAATTTGTTCCTTTAACAATTTTCCTACTACTGATGTTAGACTCACTGGTCGGTAGTTTGACGCTTCTTCCCTATTTCCACTTTTATGCAGAGGGACGACATTTGCTATTTTCCAGTCCTCTGGAATTACCCCAGTTAATAGTGACTGATTGAATAATTTAGTTAATGGTTTTGCCAGCACCCCTCTAAGCTCTTTTAGTATTCTCGGATGTATCCCATCTGGTCCCATTGATTTGTCCACTTTCAATTTTGAAAGTTCTTTTAATACCTTCTCCTCAGTGAAAGTAGTAGTAATTGCCCCCAGTGTATTAATAGTCTTCCCCACTGCTCCTAAACTCCTTTCATGTGCCTCTACTCTGCCAAAGAATCACTTACACATTTCAACATTTCCACAAAATCTGCTTTCCTAAAGTCTAGCACCCTCGTTTTGGTGTGGCACACTTCTCTCTCAGTCATTATACTAAACCATACTGTTTGATGGTCACTGGATCCTAGGTTCTCACCCACACTTACTTCTGAGATTCGGTCACCATTTGTAAGTACCAAATCTAAGATGACCTCTTTGTGAGTGGGCTCTCTCATCAGTTGCTTAAGGGACATTCCCTGTAATGAATTTAAAATGTCCCCACTTCTAGTGGAGCTTGCTGAAGACTTATCCCAGTTTACATCAGGTAGATTAAAATCACCCATGATTATTACCACCCCTTTTAATGCCATTTTAATGTCTTGCAATAGAACATTGTCCATTTCCTCCTCTTGCCCTGGTGGCCTATATATCACTCCAGTACGAAGAATAACACCCTGCGCTTCTATGGTTACCCAAAGTGCCTCAGTTTTTTCTCCAATACATCCTATTAAAGTAGAATTTAATCCTTCCTTAACATACATTAATACTCCTCCCCCAATTTTTCCTACTCTATCCTTTCTAAATAAATTATAACCCGGTATAGCTAGGCCCCAGTCATGATTTTGATTGCACCATGATTCTGTGATTCCCACAATATCTAGCACTTAAGGACGTGACAGCTCTGAATCACCATTACAAATCTATTTCTGCTAGGTTCCTTGTGACTTAAAAATAAGACAAAGATAAGAAGATTGGGTGGAGGAAGACATTTAAATGACGAAATCTTGGCGCATATAAGCAGAAACATTCTTAATTAGTCATCCTATGCACACAAGAATCACAGCTAAGAACCTAAAGATAAGGGAGCATTCATAAGTTGGTTAAGAAGCTGAAAATAGGAAGCGTCTCATGGGAGTCACTTTGCTACTAGTTGCGTATACTTAAGAACCTAAATCATTCTTAAGTGTGAAGCAGGTCCGTAGACTAGAGCTACTATTTTTTTATACGATAAAGATATTTATAGTTAACTCTATACAATACTTTATAGTGACCACTACTCAATACAGAGAGCATTATATTGACCACCACGCAATACACAGAGCATCCTAGTTACAACCACCCCATACAGAGAGCATCCTAATGACCACCACCCAATATAGAGATTATCATAATGATACAGGCTGTATCCTAATACCCAACATCTTTTAAATGTCAACATCCTATTCCTCTTCAAATATAAGAGCAGGTGCTGGGTTGCCCTGAAAGGTAAGGGCATATTAGTGACCACCATCTTGTGGACCCTTTTCTATGTGGTCATACTAGACCTACTTGTATCTTACTTGCATTTTAATATTGAAACCTAGTTCTTGTGGTAAACTGTAGAATAATCCTATACTGTATGTTGTCAAATTTTTAAAGGAAATTTTTTTTTCTAATTCTTATTTTTCTGCCATAAATGTTTTATAGAAATAAAAAGAATAATATAATATATTTCCACAATTGTTGTAATAAACATATTAATGCATGTACAGATGTATACATTAGATCATTGTAAAAGGTTCCAAAGGGATTAATTAAGAATAGATATTCTCTTTCTGTGTATACATATACATACATAAAAATAACATGTTCTATTACATATAGACCAATTAATTAGGAAAAGCTTTCAGAAAAACCTATAAAGGCTGCTTCCTGTAACTTGAGATTAGAGATTTTTACTCTGAGATGAGAAGAAGGCATCAGGTGTGCTTGGAATATAGCACCTATCAGGACAGGTAAGTGAAAATGCATAGGCAGGGAAAAAAATACTAAAGAAATATAATTAATTCTTGTTTTATAATTGTGGGAATTATTCTGCCCAGATTTTAATAAAAACATAGAAAGTGTCACCATGTCTTTCCATTCTGCCCAGTTATTGTTTTTTTTTTTTTTTACTATACTGTTCCTAGTCCTATATGACCCTCAATTATGTTTAAAACTTAGAATATCCTATTATATATAAATGTATAATTTGTACTACTGTGTTACACTCTACCACCTCGCATGGGAGGCTATTCAGTTTATCTCCTCCAAGCTATGCATGCCACACCCATCCATTTCACCCAGTCTAAGTCATTTTACTTCCAACAAATGGTTTGTAAGTGGGAGTTCCCTCTTAGTGAAGGTACAGTATAGATGTTTCCTCTCTCTGTGCACCCATCCAGACTTGATTTTCTGTGACTTTCGAGTGTCTATCAACAGCACACTGAACACCACTTAATTATAGACAAACAAAAGATTACTAGCAAATTAATCTAAAAGCGTTACTTACAGGAAATCGGGCAGAGGCATGGACCATATAAATACTTGGTTGGTTGGTTGAGCTATATGTAGGTCACTGCTTTTGGTCAAAATTAATTTAAACAACTGATTTATTTTTAGATTTTGTGTAAAAGCTGAAGTGTGGACTAAGGGCTGGATCCAGACCTAGTTAAGTGCTTGAACTTAGTTACTCCTGGGCTAAACCATGTTGATTGCAGGGGAGTCATATTTCATCTGTTGCATACAGTATTAGAGATGAGAGGCGATGTTTCCTATCCCAAGTCTAAATAACAGTGTAATAGTAAAGTTGGTCAGTATCTGTGTGCAGTAAGCAACTCCCCCTGAAATCAACATGGTTTATCCCAGGAGTAACTAAGTTCAAGCCCTTAACTAAGTCTGGATCGCCCCATGTCAAGAAGTGCCCCTCTAGTTGACCTGCATGTGCATTAGCCAGTGTTAAGTTGTAGCAAGCTAAGTGCCTCTGCAGTGGAATAGGGAATTAGGAGCATTGTGAAATCCCTCAACACAGTTTGTAGATTTTGGCGAACATTCCAGGGCTGCAGCAGGATGATTTTATGTTTCCATAGGAAACTGAGGATCTCTACCTGCTGCACCCACAATGTATGTGAGCACCTCATTCATATCTGGAAATGTGGCGGCAAGTTTATCAAAAGCACTTCTCATAGACTGACAAAGGCCAATGCAGCAAGATACTTCAGTGTTGTTTTTATTTGTTTCATATACAGTCTTCAAGCCAACATTGTTGATTTTCCTAAAGACACTCTGACACAGATGAAAATAACACCCTTTGGCCTCAGTCTGTGGAAAGGCAATACTAGCTGCATTCATAGCAGCCTTCTCAACATTTATTAAACCTTTCGAGGTGCCAGATTTGGAATCAATAGTTTCATTATTGCATTTTATTCTAGGTGTACGTGGGCCGGATCCAGATTTCATAACAACAGGCTATTTACATACAAGTAACAAAAACAAGAAAACACAGGCCACGCTTCTACTCAAATATATGAAATGTGTGCAAGTGTATATATAAATGGAGAGGTGCAGCCAAGGACCAAAGTGACCACTGCGCATCTTCTTACCTTGAGAAAGCAACGCCAGGCAAAACACGCGTCGGTAAGGGGGTTTAACCGAGGTGCACCTTGGTTACCCCGTGCTTTATACTTAACATCTGCTGCTATTTATTTTCCTTCATTTCCCTGTTACCATTTGACTATGTGGTTACATTAGCGGTCACACTGTTTCAACCATACTCTACGTGTTGTTTATGTTTCCACTCAAATTCACATGCGATACATTGCTACATTATTTCATATATTAGCGGCAACTATTTACTTATTTTGTCAGAACCCCGTACCCTGCCATCTTTTCTGTTACCAGTGTTTACATCTGGCCAGCGGTCACACTGGTCCACAACACTCGGAGTCCACGTATTACCGATGTCTTTATTTATTTTGAAATCAGATGTGATATATTGCTGTTGGAAGCACTTGGGCACACTTGCTATTGTGTAACATTTGTTTATGGGTACTGTGTCAATTTGAACACAATCTCCTTGCTCATTGTAACTATTTAATTATTGCACGCATTGGTAGCGGACATAATCCATTTACGGCATTATTATCACCAGAATTATATCCCCTGATTACACCAGTGTGACTAGAGTGGAATTCGTATGTGGTATTTTGCTGCTGGAAGCAGGTTTTGCTTTCATTCATTATTTTTGATTATTGCAATGTCTTTTCCATTTAGAGTGGCACATTTACCAACTTGCAACATTTATTGGTGGACACTGTGTAAAAACGAAAAAAAAATTTTTCTGCCTACTGTAATTTATTTAACTATTACACGCATATATAACCAGCGGCAGTTATTTACCCTTATGTTAAGACCACGTACTTTATTCACGACATTATTATTGCCAAAGTCATTTTCTTGATTATACCAGTGTGACTAGAGTGACTGAACCAATTACACTTATTTGAGTGTTCATGCTTCTGTATTTGGTATAATTGAGGACACTTGTATACCCATTAAATAGGTCTGACCACCTACTTTATTAGGGGCAATGTGAGCCAATGAGAAATGAAACAAATGACATTATCTGAGGACTGTGAGCCATTTCCTTCAGATGATACATAATGATTTCATGACCATCTGGCTGGTTGAGGGAATCCAGCTTTCAACCCCCAACTCAGATGTGAGATCAGGAACCGCGATTACGGTGATGTCCAACTGGCACGACACCGAGAGAGAACCAAAGGAGTTATTGCAAATCTGGAGAGAGAGATATTGCAATTGTGAATATTATTGATTGTCCTGTGAATGGCGCGTGGTGTAATATACGTCTATTGCGGACCGTTATGTTCCTGGCGGAGATTGGGTTTTTTTTTATGTTTGTAAAAGACTTTTTGGTTTTGAGACACTGGGCTTTATATCTGAGCGCAAATGTGAACATTAGCGTTATACTAAATATATAAATGCTTTTTCCGCGTAAAATGCAACGCCAGAGTCATAAAAAGGTCCCAGGACTTGGTGCTGGCGCAAATGTTTTGAGTCCTCGCTCAGCTCCGTCTTTCTTCAGCTCCGTCTTTCTTCAGTTCCGTCTTTGTTTGGGAGCTCTTTTCTTGGCACAGTCCTTACCATACAATCGCTACGTGTCTCCTCCTCTTTTCATCCAATATACGCCCTTCAGAACGCAAGCCGCACAGCTCCGTTATAGTCTGCCTACTGTAGGTCGTTGTTGCGCACTAAATAACATCAGGCATCTGGCTTACGTTCACCTCTGAATCAGGCCCTCTCAGATAATCATGTAAAAGCCAGGTCAGATCAACAATTCGACAACTAAACCAGGCTGCTTACTGCATAACATATGACGATATGCGATACAACTGGCTGCGATTCACGCATACACACGGACACGATTTACCAGCAAATCTGTGATTTTCTTTTCTCTTTACCATCTGTTTATCTGACAATTGTTCCATCATTGATTGTGAAAATTTGGAAGGTTATAAATTTAAATCAAATGACGCCATTGATAAAACGTGATTGTGGGAGCGTACGCAATAATACAGTAATTTATCATGCGATAATTGGGTGAAAATGCTGTAGTGTCTTCTTAATTTGTCTCTAGGTACAAAGGGCACAGACTACTTTCACTTGATTTAGGGTTCAAAAACAGGATGGGGGGGGGGCATTATGGAGGTGCTAAAATAACCCAACCTTTCACTGTCCTTCCCCTCTCTCGTGTGGACTTTAGCAGCGTTAATCTGCTATCTGTTATAAGGCAGCCTGAAGTCTCTACATGGAAACTGAAAATCCTTCCCTAAGTGTCAAATTTAAATGCCCCCCATCCCCCTTCCCCGGCCAGGAGACTTCAAGATTAATGAGATCTTCCCACCCTACAAGTATGGATTGGAATTAACTCAGTGATGTGACTGACGCGTTTCTCTAAAGCCTTTCCAATATGTATTAATAGTTTTGCTATTATATGTAATTATAATATAGAAATATAGAACTTTTTTATTTTTGATAATTACTTATTACTTACAACAGTCTGCTTGTATTTCATATTTGTTGTTAGGGTATTAGCCTGTAAATGTCCAAAGGTCTTCTGCAAACAAAGCAAATATTTAATCTTTCTTCTCCATACCACACACAACTCAAACATCCATCAAGCGATAACGGCCCTCCGAATTATCAGTATCTACAGACACCTGCATGCTACACTCACCAAATGCCTCTTTTTATTAGATATTTTATAGAAAGTGCATCTGAAAATAAAATGTTTTATATACAAAAATCGATAAAAAATAAAATTGTATAGATAAGACTTTGCCAAGTACTTCTGAATAGAAAGGTAATTTCAGGCTCAATTTATTTTAGCAATTATAAAATAATTGCTTCAGTGAATAGCTAATTCTATCAGTGCCACAAAAGGAAGATATTTCTGCAAAAGGTTATGGTACTGTATGACTTTACCCAGATCCTTAAAGAAAACAGACCGCTTCATTCTGTGATACACAACTTTATTTTTGGAATTTAATGTAGTTATGATTTTTAATCAGTTCTATTTTTTACAAACATTTATTTTAGTAATTTGCAAGATTTTCTTTCTTGTCTCTACTTCTAAAACAAGGTCAGAGGACAACAACATATTCCGTTTATACACTAATTTACTAGTAATTTGCATAAAATTGATCAAATTACACACATTCATAAAAAAATAGATATAATTTAAATGGAGTACTGATTCATATTTAATCTGTGCAGTTGAAGATAAGTGTGTGCAATTAAAATAAAAAGTAAGAATATAACTAAAAACAAAAAATAGCATATTTTCTAGCATTTTCTTTTTTTTTAAGTTACATCGTTTTATATATTCTTTTATGTGTATTTACATTTTTTTTTTTAAATGAAACATAATTTGCTAAAAGGCTATATATCGTCAGTGGAATACTGAGATGATACACATAACATAAAAATCATGGTTTTTGTAACCCAAAAGAGTTTGTGACACGTTTTAGCCGTTCATGTTTGGGAAAGCAGTGCAGTGGACATCAGCATAGACATTACTACTGAATACGACCTTTTATAAACAATCGCTATAATGTAATTACAAACATTGGCAAATATATGATAAAGGAAGGAAGGTTGCCCTGGAGCGGGGCAATTGTATCAATGTATAACTTCAGGTGAGTAGCAGAATCTTATTATTAGGACGATAGATATTAATAGTGACGAGGGAGTAGATCACCGCTGGATCCATTCTTCCTTGTGGGCAATGTGTGGGCATACCCCTGGCTTGCATGGACTTATGGTCCCTAAGCCCCACCTTAAGACATCCGCATAGACCACAGGGGACAGCTCGGAAGTTTGGGTACAGCGTAGGGCACTTAGCTCGCCCTCACTGTACAATTTAAGTACTCCCTCTCGCTCCTCCCATGCAGCAGAGTCGATCCAGAACCATACTTTCAATGCAGTGTGCTAAGGTTAGGGTTAGGGCTTAAGGGGAAGATTAGGGTTAGGCTACGGGGCATGAAGGGTTAGAGTTAGGCTGCAGTACATGGAGGGTTATGGTAAGGCTGCGATACGTGTGTGTGTGTCAGCGTAGAATGTAGCTCCAATGGGACAGGGACTGATGAATGTGAAATATTGTCTGTAAAGCGCTGTGTAATCTGATAGCACTATATAAACACCTGATAATACTACTCATAATAATATAAGGGAAAAAAATACAATTTAAATTGATGCAATAATATTATGTATTGACTGGATCAGTAATGCATTCCTTTCACAATAAAACATAGGTTTGTTTTCCAGATCTCCCTACAGAACAAGGTATAGAATTATACCACCTGCTGATCTTTTAAACAGTCAATAATGAACACACCTGTGCTCCAGCAAGGAGATCTGGAAAACATGTACTGTTGTGGAGCCTTGAGGACAGGTTTTGGAACCCCTGCCATATAGCAAATATGAGCAGCTTTGAAATCTAGCACATAGTTTAACCAGGTACAGGTGGGTGGAATTTTAAGGTTTATTAGAACATGAGGGCATATAAACTGGAGGTGGTAGGTTTAGAGGAAATGTACAAAATAAACTTTTCTGGAAGGGCAGGGGATTGGAAAAGCCGCTGTTTTAGACTCTACCACTCTGAGGTGATAGTAGCTAACAGTAGAATATAAACATGCTTGGGAAAAATATAAGGAAATCATAAATCTTAAGCTATATGGAGGGATCAATATGGTCTACGGTCAATATAATTACCAAAAATAATTGGGCAGACTGGATAGGCTTTGTGGCTATTATCTATCATCACTTTCTATATAAATACCTGACATGTATCACATGTGGGGTATATTAGGGGTCTGGGTAGGCACAGCACCAGTCTGTCCCCTGC
>WWET01003069.1:75738-86292 GCA_011038615.1 Limnodynastes dumerilii
GCTGCGGGGAAGGGAGGGTTAGGATCAGGCTGTGGGAGATGGTGGATTAGGGTCAGGCTGCGGGGAAAGGAGGTTTAGGGTCAGGCTATGAGGAAGGGAGGGTTAGTGTTAGGCTGCAGAGGAAGGGAGGTTTAGGGTCAGGCTGCGGGGAAGGGAGGGTTAGGGTCAGGCTGTGGGGAAGGGAGGGTTAGAGTAATGGAATGGGATGGTTAGAGTCAGAATTAGGGGAAGGGTTGGGGTTAGTTTTTACATTTACCTATCGGAGCACAGTGTTCGGTGTGCCAGGGATCAGTCGCTATGCCTCATCGACGCATAACCAATCGATATGGAATTAGGGCTGCTCTTAGCGGCGACCCACACTCTGTCAAACAAACCTCCAAAACAAAATCTAGCCAAAAAATGCAGTTGTTCTTATTATATCTCGTCTTGACAGGACGGGGTTCATACGAGGGTAATCGCGCCATAGACACAGATCTGGGCAGACTTAGCCGGGCTGTAAAATGAGTTGTTGCCGCTGAAAATCTCACCAATCACATTCTCGTATCTTGAATTCCTGCTAGGACGAGACGCGGCCTCCACCTTCCCCAGGCCTCGGCGGTAAATGTTACTCCATTGTTTTCCAATAGTTTAAAAGGCAAAAATAAAATAAAATGGCCTCAATCATTAGCGAGCCGTAGCAGCCGTGACCTTGGATCTGTGTGGGTTCAGCTCGAGTCGCAGGCAATGAAAGAAAAATGCTTTGTTGTTTGCAGCTGTCGCGGGGGATTAATTCCCGGCTGCCTTGTGTTTTTCTCCGAGGCAGATATTGATGAGTGTGCAGAGCGGATCATTACGTGTCACAACCATTCTCGCTGCACTAACCTCCCCGGGTGGTACCACTGTGAGTGCAGAAGCGGCTTCCATGACAGTGGGAGCTACTCCACGACTGGGGAGTCCTGTGTTGGTAAGCAGACCTCACCCAAGAGCTTGTTTCTCTCCTGTCTTATATCTGCAGCACACCTTCATGAACCAGACACACAGTAAGTCAGGGCTGCCAGCATTTGATGAATATTAGGGAGATTGGGCCTGATCCAGACCTACGGCCGCAAGCTATAGTACGCCGATCATAAGCGAAAATTCCGGGGAAAAAACGCACTGCGCATGTGCAGTATGACAACTTCCGGTCGTCCGCAGGACATGAGCGTACAGCAAGCGTATTTTCAGCGTATTTTTCGCCCAAGGGGCGTGCGTTTTGTACGACGATAGTCTGGACGCTCGAGTTACTACACAGAGGCGGGGATAGCCATTTAAATTGTACAGTATGGGCGTGCTAAGCCCCGTATGACCAGCGTATCGGTACGAAAATTCGCACGTACGCTGGAAAATCTTAGGGTAGGGTTCAGCCGCCGTAAGCAGGTACAATCAATGGGAGTGTTATGGGCGTAAAAGTTTATACGCCTGGGCGAACGTACGCTACGCTCGCTGGCGAATGCGGTCGTAGGTCTGGATCAGGCCCATTGTGATAGCACGATCAAGGTGTTGCACCAAAGGGGTGTGTCCTGTATCACCAAAGGGGCGTGTCCAGTGAAAAGCTCCACCCATGGGTGTGTCTAGCCCTGCCAGGAAAACTATTTCTGAATAAAAATGATATTTCATCTTACGGCGTGTTTGAAATGTATCAGGCTCAAGATATTGTGAAGTGTGTGAGCAATTACCATTTTCGGACCCTGTGCCTCCGTCTGTCTGACGCCATAATTATGGGCAAGTGCAGCAGTAATGAAGTAACTCTGCAAGAGATGCAGGGCCTCCATTATTATATTACCCAGGGTTGACGACTTTTTAAAGCCATAGATTCCTACATTATGCAAATTGCCTCATTAAGCCCCACCCCTGTCTATCACTGCTGTAATCTAGTGTTCCAGTGGTGGGTGGGGCTTAATGACATCATCAAGTCCCGCCCATCCCTAGTAACGCTATTGATTACAATAGTCATTGAAAGGGGGTCAGCACTTGCGGGAGACACTGGAATACCGGGAGAACTTCCCAAATTTTGTGAGTCTCCCGGATATTCCGCTATACTTATTGGTAATATGGAGTCAGACAGACGGGAAAACTACGGTCAGGAGGTGGAAATGCCACACACTATACTGACCAGCTTTTCAACAGCCAGCGAATTAGCTAACTGCAAGGTCTCCTGCCGAGATTGACAGGAGGCCTGTGCAGCCAATCAGTTGCAAGGGCTTCTTGTCAATCTTAGCAGCACTCTTCTCTTCAGCCAGGATGATCGACCCCCGCAGGAGAGGTGCGTGGCGCCAATATCGTAACCTTTCCTTAGGGGAAAATCATCCCATTTATCAGACACCTCCGGCTGGAAGCGATAATTGCTCTAACGTGTGGCCAGCTTTAACGGTCAAGTTGATTATCTAGAGGGCCAATCAGATTAGCTGGTATGCGTCTTTTAGGCAGCTCCAATAAGCCAGTAATGTCTCATTGTCACAGTAGGAGTAATCTGCTAGAAATATTTATAATATACTCAGGTCTAATGCGATGGAAAATTGGAGAAAGTCTCTGAATAATTTCCTCGGATATCTCACACGCTTTATTAGATTATAGCAAAAAGAAAGAAAAAATCCTGTATAATCTGTCGGTAAAATAATGTCTTCTTCACTGAATATTAATCATGTTCCCAGGAATCCGTCTCAGTGTCTCATTTACACACTTTTCATATGGATTCTAAACTTCCACAATTTTCAATAAAATATAAAAAAAAAGATATATTAATATAAATTGAGCTAAATTTGACCTAATGTGACCATCAAACCAATTTAAATATGTTCTAACTTATATCATTACATTCTATGTATCTTAAATTTACAGTCATTTTTAGTTTGAATTTCAATATAAACTTCACAGATTATTTAAATTGCAGCCAATTCAGCGTGAACATGATAGAAGCAGCTGGATGAGCTTAAATTTAAACAGTGTTGGAATATTGTGTTGGAATTGGAATAGTTTTTGGGGGATGGGAGAAATATCAGCACATTATGAAATATATATATATATGAATAAGTAAAACTCCAAGTAGTAGATTCATGAAAGCCTCCAAAGAAAAGGTAGGTGGAATTGTTGCTAATAGCAACCTGCCTTGCTATCTTGCAACTTCTACGTTCTAGAAAAGGATTGCTAGATTCTGATTGGATAAGACTAACCCTTTTACCTGCAAACTTGAATATTGAATATTTGAGGTCTCCAAGAATGGTGCCTTCATAAAGTCTCCACACACTGGACCAATAGGAACCCAGTATCATTCTATGTGGAATATTTCTCTAACTATTAGTTGATTGAGGTATTTGTGTTGATATTATTGTGCCAACATCTCATAGGCCTTGAAAGAGAGGGGGGGAGGGGCACACATTTATAACACGCAGACAGGATTTGAGTTGTTGGCGTGTTTCTCAGCTCTATTCTAAATGATAGCCTCGGAAATATAGCTGTTGCGTTTTTGTGTGTTACAAGCAAAAATATTCAGTGACTTCACACCTCTCACATTGCATTAGCGATGTCCAGGGGGAGATTTGATCTCTTAACTTTGACAATTTAAATATTTGCACTCATTTTTTAGAGACCCTCAACTCCCGAAATTTGGACATTTCTCCCGGCAAATCTCCCGGTCCTGTTCCCCGCAGCGTTAGTGAGGATAGTCTGGGCTTAATGACGCAATTTACATCAACAAGCCCTGCCCCATAAAGCTTTGACAGAGGGCGGAACTTAAGGTCACAATTTGCAAAAATATCAAGCCCCGCCCCAAACCAGCATTTTATTCTGTGCTCTGAGACCTCCCAGTGGAAAGAAATCGCTGCTCCTACCAGTCTGAGGAATGTAGAACGTGCTTTATGCCTTATTCATGGGGGGCGTGTCTTGTGCTCCGCCAGAGGGGAAGAGTGTCTCTTTCTCTGCCAAGGGGGCGTGTCTTGTGTTTCACCAGAGAGGAGGCGTGTCTTGTGCTCCACCAGAGAGGAGGTGTGTCTTGTACATTGCCTAAGAGGGGTACACTGTGTGCTCCATCTAAGGGGATTGTGCCTTTTTTCTCGACTGAGGGGGGTGCACCTTGGCTCCTCCTTAGGGGATGGATGAGTCTTGGCCCCTACCAGAGGAGGTAGATGTGCCTTGTACTCCATTAGGAGGGTGATTAGCCTTGTACTTTGTTAGGAGGGTATTTAGCCTTATATGCCATCAGTATAAGGGTGATTAGCCTTGTGCTCCATCAGAAAGGGGATGATTAGCCGTGTGCTCCATCAGAAAGGGGATGATTAGCCGTGGCCGTGTGCTCCATCAGAAAGGGGATGATTAGCCGTGTGCTCCATCAGACAGAGGGTGATTAGCCTTGTGCACCACTAAAAAGATAAGGGCCCTGTTTTATGCTCCGCCAGAGGATACCTGCCCTAATTTGCCACTTAAAATAATTGCTCATTCCTCTTATAACTTCCAAAATGTAGAGTAAATGTGAACTAAAACTAAATCTGTAAGTGAGTAAGTAAGGGCCTGATCCAGGACAACGCACGCTTGCGAGCTAACGCTGATCGCAAGCGTAAAATCGGCAGAAAAAACGCACCGCGCATGCGCCGGATGACCACTTCCGGTAGTAAAACACTGATTTGCGTAGCGGCAATTCGGGCGTCCGTATACTTTGCGTTTTTACCGACGAAGGGGCGTGTATATATTATGAAGTTCGTATGGACGCTGGAGTTAAGGAATGTAGGCGGGGGGAGCCATTTAAATTGTACAGTATGGGCGCGCTAAGCGTCGTTTAAACGCAATGAACGTACGGACGGGCGTGGGAACGAACACAAAAGTTAGGGTAGGGTTTGCGGAGCGTACGTGGCTATTGACGTGCATCGGTGGTGCGTTCAGCGATAATACGCTACGCACACCAGTGTAGGTCTGGATCAGGCCCTGAGTGAGTGAGTGAGTGAGTGAGTGAGTGAGTGAGTAAGTGATGTTAAAAGGTCTTCTATTTATCAGGCACCATCTGCTAGTATAGAAGTGTTATTAATAGGAAGCAGGGGACAATGTGCAGGTCTCTGTCCCTGTCTCTCCATCTCTGGCTCCTAGTAATACAACACTCCATAATGATATAACTTATTGCCAGTTGCACCGTCCTGTTTCCTGCACCTCGGGATCCGGCACAGCGCCTGTAATATGATGCAGTGCAACTACTATTAAACCGGTGCAGTGTCTGCCGGGGAGGTCCAGCCGGAGGGTATGAAATCCATATGAATCTCTGAATTTATCATCTCCGTTAAAATATACATGATGTCTTCCAAAGATGAAAATGACTCTGGTTTGAAATGGTCCATAAAGGTAATGAAGTAGAATTTACTGTTTGAGGCATATATCCACTTTTTAATTATTTACTGTCGCTCGCTCTGGTGGCTTGGAAAAAAAATCTACATTTTATTTACTGCGCTATACTGTCGGTGAATTTTTATATTTGTAACGGCTTCTTGGAGCAGATCTCAGCTGAGCGACACTGACTTCTGCGAATTATTCAGAATGTTTTTATTTTAATAATTGAAAAAAAAAAAACCTGTTTGAATTGTTGGTTTCTTCCGTGACTTTGAAAGATGAAACAAATATATTTAGTTTAAGGAAAATAAAGTATCAGAACACATGACCCTTTACACTGCATTTTTTTTGCCTTTTAATTATTTTTCTGCTGCACATAAGTCGTTGCTTTATATTTTGCAAGAATAATACACGCACAAAACAGAATCTAGTAGCAACAGATGTGGATTTGAAAGAGATGCTCAGGATCCATCTCAGTTGCAATTAACAACTGTAAAGCTATTAATTCACAATCTGCGTCTGAAGTTTCCAATAATTAAGAGAAAAACTAACAGCGGTCTATGTTGTGAACGGCAGGAACAATACCAAAATTCAACTTTTTTTGCAATGATCCTATGATTGGACTGAATCCAGACTTCCCACAATCCCCACTTTTCTGGGCAGCTGGATCATACTGTATATCGTCCAATTTTTTAAGTGCACCAAAATCAGATCTTTGGCCCCAGATCCAGACGTCCGCGTGCGAGGGTCCGTAGGCTCGCAACACGTAAGTGTCCAGATTTTCTACTACTTACTGACCCTCGCACGCATATAAAGCATTGTACTGCCAAAACGTACCGCATGCAACAGATGAAATTTGCCTTTCCTGCAATTCAACATGGATTTGCCAGGTGTAACTTTCCTCCTGTTTTCCGCTTATTGTCACACTCTGGATAGGATTATTATTTACTCTCATCATATGGGATGGATGGCACTTAGTGTAGCAGTCGATACCCCTCCAGGCTCCTTCCGCCCTCTGTGTGGAGAATACCCCTGAGGATTATTATTAATGATTAATGACTTTCCCTCCTCTGGGAGAGGCCACAAGGTAGCGCATTATAAACGGCAATCAAACGTTCCTCCTGACCGCCGGGCGCAGGATCATTTCACGTTACGCTTTTATCATTGATTCATAGCTGGAGGTATAGTGGCAGATTGATCGAGCAACAAACCAATCATGGAATTAGTGTGATTATAATTTATCGCTTCAGTGAATTGGAGAAAAGGGATTTATAAAACAGCTCATTGAAAGCAAACATCTCCCATTGCTATATCTGTGCCAAAACTTATCATTGTAACTATTAGATCAGGGCGGCCTACTCCCTCCAGGAGATATCGGAGGAAAGAAAGAGATTCCGGAATGGGGGCGAGGCTTAAGGATGTGATTTATGCAAATTGTGTCGTTAAGCCCCACCCCCTGTCATTCACTACTGTAATCCCTAGTGTTCCAGGGGGTAGGTGGGGATTTGTGACATTATTAAGTCCCGCCCACCCCTGGTAACTCTGGGATTACAATAGAGATTGACGGGGTGGGATTTGCAGGACATTTTAGGCTCTCCTGGGATACCAGGAGAACTGGAGTCTCCCGGATAACCCTAAATGATTATATTATTTATTTCTGATGACATAGGAAAATAGACACAGAGTCAACAAATCAGAATTGTAAAATGCACAGGAGGTGTGGACCTTGGTTATTTGGCCACCCCATAATTTATCAGGTTGTCTGTTCTTTGCTTCCATGACCAGGGGCGGGCTGGGCCGGAGGGGCATCTGTCCTACTGGATGTTGGCTCTGGAGATTCTAGGGGGTGTCTGCTCTGTGCATAGGTCAGCCAGATGAGAGGGAGGCAAAGTAAGATGCTCCCCAGCTGCTCTGACTGTGCCATGCAATGGATGACCATCAGCATGCTGATTGGTGAATTATCAGAGCTATCCACCAATCAGAGTGCTGCTAACAGCCAGTCATTGTATGGAAATCATGGTTTTGGGGTCTAATTGTTTTTAGTGTGTGTGTGTTGGGGGGAATTGAAAATCCCAGGACCCTTGTTTATAGTTACCTCCAGCCCCAGTCCGTGACCCCAGACATTTTTAGTCCCTAAATCTGAATTTTCAGACTCCGTAGTTTGAATTCCTCCCCTTATACTCAATAAAGAAACCTTTTTTGTTGTTGTTGTTAATGGCTTTTACACTGTGTAACATTCTAGTTTTATGGTGTTGTTTAGCTCAGTATAAACCAATCAATATGTTTACACCCCACAAAACCAATTTCATTAAATCATCATTAACGTACATCATGGAATGTAATCTTACTATACATATCAAGCAGACATGAGCAAATGCAAGCTACATGTCGTTTCCAAGCAATTAAAGCTAAGCTGCGTATAATTATTATCGGATGCAATATCTCCATCCTGTAATGAAGTCTTTATGATTTACATGCCTCTCCCTGCGTGTATTCAGTATCGGCAGTATGGGATTAGCAGGAAGGGCCTGGCGCAGGGCTCGTTAATATCCCCTGATGGAATTATTGACACGATTAGTAGCTGCATAAAAAGTGAGCGCGGCCCTTTCTTAAGTTCGCAGGCGTGACATTTAAAAGGCAGAGGACCATTTGTGAGAGCGACGCAAGCAAATCGCGGTGTGTGGTCTCTGACAGGGTTACGGTGATTTGCGTAATTTCTATCGAATCGCTGATCACACTTCACCAGTCTCACTGGTTCTATAAAACGGGATCAGTTTTCATATATTTCTTTATATTACAAAATGCTTATTTCATTGATAAATCCTGCGCAAATGATGATATGAGAAGGGGAGAATTATGTGACTGTGTCCTATTGTAAAAATAGCATTTACCTAGACATAAATACATACAGAGACAAAGGAGAGCAACTAAAATGGTCCATGGCCTGTGTCACACACCATACAGAGACACTAGAGGAAGTAACATGTATAGCCTGTGTCACACACCATACAGAGACAGACTAGAGGAAGTAACCTGTATAGCCTGTGTCACACACAGCCAGGGAGATGTGATAGCAGCTCTGTGAATATATTCATATGACCGGGTAAAGCATGATCTACTACTATCCTATTCCTAGTTTTAAGTTATGGTCACATGATCTGATTTAGAGTTTGGAGATGCAAATGGATGGAGCGTGTTTAGAGTTATAGGGGGCGTGGAACTCAGTTGTTGGGTACACAGAGATGAAGGGCCGTATTCAGAGATGTGTTTGTCCAAAAGTACACAATTCTATGCACGCACATAGCAAGCCAACTCCCATGACACTCCCCTCCCCCGGCCGTGCACATACGCCTCCATAGAACACCTCTAACTATACGCGTGTACTTACGTACGTATATGTATCCCGTACATGCGTTTCTATGTAACTGCGTTCTCAAAGACTCTAAATGCCTCCCGCCACCCTCTTTCTTGTAACTTTTCAGGTACATATTTCAACCCCGCCCCTCCGCACTTATGTCCCCAAGTGCGATTCACATGGCCGTGCCTAACGCGCTTGCGTGCATATATTCAACATTACTTACGTTAATAAAGTTACTATGCAGTTAAAACGTACCTAAAAATACGCACGTTACTTCACGTGAAAACGGATCTCTGAATACGGCCTGAAATGGCTATAATGTAAGTGACTAAGAGGGAACGCCCACTTGTGACCCCTGCCCCGCCTGGGTGGCCATAATGAGTTTTGAATGGTCACACAGCCTGTCACTCCGCTACTCATGTCACTGGGGGCCTCGGGATCATGTCTGGGCAGGCTCTGGACAGTGAGCGGCAGCAGGCAGGCTGGGACTTGCCCACCGTTGGCCTGGGTGAGAATCCTCATTGTCCCTGGTATTTCCCACCACCCAGCACCAGTTCTTTCCAGTCAGACAACAGTATCCAGGATCCTTCATCCAAATAATGTATTCTCAGCCATCGGTTGCAGTCTCTTTTCGGCTATCTCTATTTGGAATAGAAAGCCATTTTAGAAATTTTTTTAAATGAATGGGTGAGTGTGTGATCGGTATACTCGCCCATTCATTTTCACAGACCCACCGGATGACAGCTGCGGAGAGGTGAGAAACCTCTCCGGGGACTTTTACTGTTAGGGTTTGTTGCTTAGGAAGGGAGGGTTAGAGTTAGGACCATAAAAGTCAAGGGTTAGGGTCAGGCTGCGGGGAGGGGAGTCTTAGGGTCAGGCTAGGGAGAAAGGAGGGTTAGAATCAGACTGCGAGGAAGGGAGGGTTAGGGTCAGGCTGCAGGGAAGGGAGGGTTAGGATTAGGGTAATGGAAAGGGAGGGTTAGGGTTAGAATTAGGGGAATGGTTGGGGTTAGTTTAGCCACTCACCTTTAGGAAGTACCGTGTTCGGTGCTCCTGGGATTGATTGCTATGTCTCTTCAAGGCATAACCAATCGAAACTGGCTGGGAGAGAACGGCCCTATCAAAATAGGGCCGTTCTTTACGGGGGCCCACACCCCTCAGCCATACATGCAATGGAAGACACATCCCCTATATGTAATATCATAGCAGACATCTAACACAAGTGGTAAAGCTATAACAAGCTTGTCTGACCAACACAGAGCGGGCCGGCTTTACAGATATAAATGGTGTATCTCATGGAGCGTGGGGAGCCCTGGCTCACAGAGGTGGCATTTTACGTAGCACATTGTCCCTGCCTTATACTATTGTGTCTGTGACACTGACCTTGGGAAAAAGCCGCGAATGAATGGTCACTGTGGAGACCGTTACCTAGGAGACTGTAAACTTGAGTATTTGGTACAGTTGTGCCTATTGAAGTGGCAATGACATTCCACACGTTCTATACAGGCCTTCCACTCTGCCTGGCTGCATTATTTGCCTCTGGTTGTGTATTGTTATAATACATTTATTTCAGGTTTGTGCGTGTCTTTATTTCAGTGTCTGGAGTGGATACCGATGATCCTGGCTGAGATATAAGCCTGGGACAGGCCGCAGCCAGCCTGGCGTTGTCATGGAGACATCCTGTAATTTCCTTACCATAAACTGTATGAGCAATGGCTGTGTACAATGGCTGCCATTAACCTCTTCCCAGCCAGCCACCCAGCCAGGCAGCACAAACAACTGTGTCTCTTAGCAACTCTCAGCTCAGTGTGGACGGCCATTATGATCCCAGCTTCTAGATAATGATACGGGTTCCCTGGGAGGGCGGGAAA
>WWET01003069.1:86491-100210 GCA_011038615.1 Limnodynastes dumerilii
ACTAGAGGAAGTAACATGTATAGCTTGGAGCAGAGAAGAGCAGCTAAAATGGTGCATGGCCTGTGTCACACACCATACAGAGACAGACTAGAGGAAGTAACATGTATAGCTTGGAGCAGAGAAGAGCAACTACAATGGTGCATGGCCTGTGTCACACACCAGAGACACTAGAGGAAGTAACATGTATAGCTTGGAGCAGAGAAGAGCAACTACAATGGTGCATGGCCTGTGTCACACACCAGAGACACTAGAGGAAGTAACATGTATAGCTTGGAGCAGAGAAGAGCAGCTAAAATGGTGCATAGCCTGTGTCACACACCATACAGAGAGACTAGAGGAAGTAACATGTATAGCTTGGAGCAGAGAGAGGAGGGGCATTATATAAAGGAAGAGGTGTAATAGAACACGAGGGCATGAACATACACTGGAGGGTGATTGGTGCAGAGGGAATGTGCGGATAATGAGGTCAGTGAAAGGGTGATAGATAAGTGGAATATTCTCCCATCTGAGGGGTAGAGGTAACACAGGAGAACAGTGTAAACCTGATTGGGATAAATATAAGGAAATCCTAAATCTCAAACTAAATTGAGGGTAAATAGGGTCTGGGGTCAGTATAGTATTAAATAAACAGGTGGGCAGACCAGATGGGTCGTGTGGCTCTTATCTGCCGGCAATTTCTTTGTTTCCTGTCCGCTCCGATCCCCTGACAGCCACCCACAGGCTCCTCCTCCCACACCGACAGGAGTGTCAGGCTTTCCCCCACATGGTATCGACCTCCTTCTATATTACGTTAATAGACCCAACGAAAGGAAGACCCGAGCACAATCTTTAGTGCATTCTACAGTATAAACAAGTGATGATGATATATTCATATCTACTCACAGCAGAGGATTATGGGTAAGTGGCTGAACGGTCACCTCTCACCTTTGCTTGTCATGAGTCTCTCAGATGCACCATCATAGGATCATTAAAGATAACATATTGTGAAGAGATGGCTCTTCCAGTGCCAGAGCGTGCCGTTATTTTGCAGCATACCCCGCTGAGCGAGAATCCCCGTCTTTATGCTCCAGCAATCTGCTAATAGGTTACCTGTTTTCACTTTGCCTCCGCTGGGAAATGTATAATAGATTAAGTTGGCTTTGTTCAGTGCAAACAAGCCGGCGTTGCCGAGAATATGAGTAATGTCAGCAGCCATAATTGCCAACATCTGGCTTTCTATAAATCTGTTAAATTGCATGTAAGGCGGACGAGATTCCTCTGTCATAAGCAAAGGTAATTACACAAAGTCTGTGGACCCGGGATCCATCTCCGCTGCCAATCTCGCTCCTCTGCCGCTAATCCGGATTCCTAATTTGTGTTTGCGTTTAATTGGATGGTAAAATGTAAACACTCAGAGACCGGTTTATTTATTTTTTATCCTTGAAATCGTAGGAAATCCATTAGGTATTGGCCAGTTTAGCCAACTAGCGTTCCAATGAGTCTATGCCGAATCCGCCATTGTTTTGAGAAATTGGCAAGGCGCTATATATATATATATATAATCCAATTAGGCGTTATAGCATGCCTCTTATCTTTAATACGGAATAAATTTTGTCAGCATGATGACTTATTATCTGTAACATTGGTTTCATAGACTGACGTGTTTCTTGTCACATCATGTTAAGATAATATAAACTTGTGGAGAGGGGGATAGGATTCAGTGTCTACAAAAATGTACATGAAATTGGCCTTATTTTGACGACACTAAAGTCTACGGAATTTTTATACTGACCTTAGTGTTGTTGATAGTGAATTGTCAGACAAAAAAAAAAAAACACTTACAATTGCACTAAGCCTAACATTAACCATCCTCTCACTGCAGCCTAACCCTAACCATCGACTCACCACAGCCTAACCCTAACTATTCCCTCACCAGAGGCTAACCTTAACCATCCCAAAACCACAGCCTATTAGGCCCTCAGGGGTGGAGCCTTTAAATTCATTTGTATGAACACACCCCTTTCTGTACATTTACAGCATCCGTCCAACACACAAACACTCTGCGTTGTCCACCTTATAAATCCATGTACACGACAACTGGAAGGGAACGGCCCTCCTGGGACTGCTGCTCAACACGATATTTTCGAGGTTCTAAAAGTGACTTATGAGGCGCTTTATGAATCCAGCCATGCAAAGGGTTTGAGTTTATGGTGTTGACATGTTTCACAATAGCATCTGTGAGGGACTTTCTGCTTTATGTTTTATTTTGAACGGCGCTCAGGAAATTATAGGTTACACGTGTGGATATATCGTTGTACTGCAACACCCAATTTCTAGAGGAAAAGCATAAAAAGCCGATTGGGATGTGCAATGCCATTCTCTTCTGATTGCTTAGCAGCCAGGACAATACTGCAGCCGTCAAGCCGCATTAGTAGGAATCGCTGATCTCTGTGACAGTTAGAGGCTGCGTACTATGTACCTGAGAGCAGATGGTGTTTACATATTGTTATCGTCTTATAAAGCTTCAATCTTGTTACATAGCACTATGTAGAGAAGATATGTCATTCACATCAGTCCCTGAACCACAGGAGATTACAGAATATGGCCTCTATATAACAAACGTGTGTATATCATCAAAACAATAAAAACTTTTTTTTTCTTTAAATTATATTCAAGGTTTTTTTTTCTATCCAGCACAAA
The DNA here is from genome assembly GCA_011038615.1 of Limnodynastes dumerilii. Taxonomy (NCBI): domain Eukaryota; kingdom Metazoa; phylum Chordata; class Amphibia; order Anura; family Limnodynastidae; genus Limnodynastes; species Limnodynastes dumerilii. The sequence continues at coordinate 89,171 of WWET01003069.1, forward strand.
GGACAGATAGATTATCGCATGGCTGTCAATGAATAGCACAGAGCAGTGTGCATTAAAGAATAGCAGTCTATATAAACATTTAAAAATAACTTTATCCAGCAAACTCCTCCCCTTTAATAGTGCCTGCCCACATTTACTGCTTGGGGGAAGAGACTCTTAATAATGCCCCGCCTCTGAAGAGCTCAATGGCAAACTATAGGGACAAGGCTCTGCCCAGCATTCTATTAGGAATATTTTAAAGAAAGTTGCTCTTTCTCTGGCCCCCAGCCAGTTCATTCGAGCAGGAAACTTTCTGAATTTTTCCCATTTTGATGTTAATGTCAAAAACATTTATCATAACATTTGGATCTATTACATTTAGGATATGTAGTTTGTGTTATACATTTGTCATACGGAGTTTATGTGGTTATATTATGTTCAATGTGTGATGTGATGTGATAATAGAAATAAGCCTGCTATAATCAGATGGGTCTTTAATATGTTTAAAGTATCCTATTGTAAAACATGGCTGCCAACTTTTGCAAATCAATATCAGGGAGATGGGGATAGCACTATCAAGGCGTTACATCAAAGGGGTGTGTCCTGTGCTGTCAAAGGGTGTGTCCTAGATCACCAAAGGGGTGTGTCCCATGAATGGCTCCACCCATGTGTGTGCCTACATTTATTGTATTGATTGTTACATTGTCAGTGAATAAATCCTTTCAGTATTATTGGAGACTGTGAATAGGATCCGCTGACTCCATCTATGAACGGCCAGCTCTATAGGCCTAAAATGCAGACAAATAGGAACTGAATCAGGGAGATTGCCAAACACTTCAGGGAGATCACCCACTCTTTAGGGAGTCCCCCCTGGTATATAGAGAGAATTGGCAAGTACGGTGGGGGGTTAGTAAGTAGATACTATACTATCATTGTTAAAGTTTTATTCTATGTGTATTTTGACAATAAAAGGCGTTTGCCATTATCAGAACTGTTACCTGCATGACCATAGAACTCATATGCTCTCGTTTATAGACGACGCTCCCAGCTCAGAAGCTTTGAGTGCGGAGCATGGTTTATAAATTACTTTCCAGCAGCTCGGTGCTGCCCTCTGCAGGTGGGGGTGGGGAATGGGCAGAACTGCGCTAAGTGCAGGAAAGTGGCAGTTGCAGTCTGCTAGTGACAGTATACTCTCTTATACACCCTCCGCCACCCCACCTCCTTCTCCCGGCCATCTCCTGGGATGCTTCTCACAGCAGATCTGAGCAGAACACGATTACTGTATGAAAACATGTCCGTGTGACATGATGAGATGAGACAGATCTCTCAACAGACTTCTAAGTAGATGTATGACCATAAAAGCGTATGGTGAACACAGTGTTCCCCTCCCAGTCTGCCGGTGCCGTCCTGTACTTCATTACTCCGAGCGTCCTTGCACAGCAATCATGTCCTAAATGGCGCTGAATCGACGTGAAACATGTAGAACATTCTCTGTAACGTCAATAAAACAAGACAGAGCCGCAAATCTCTGATACTCGATGCTTCGCATGCGGAGAATAATCTTTTCTTTTACACACAACTCACATCCGTCAAAATCCCATTTTCTCAAAGCAGGGAACGGATTGAATTTAGAAAAGTCATCCCATGAAAGTTGGAATTACGGTTCCCGGCTGAGCTTTCTGCATGAGGGAGTCTAAGAGAGTGTGTTGTGGATATTTCAGAAGCACAGGTTTGGGAGAAGGATAAGACTTTCTCAGTATCTAAGCCATTGTATATTCAGTGCTGAATCCTCTGGGATGTGCAGAATCCAGCAGTATATAATCTATTTATAAGTCCAGATATCTGAGTGGAATGAAATGTGGTCCAGGGGAAAGTTGGGAAATGCTCTGGTAACTTTTAGGGTCTGTGATAAGTTCTCAGAAAACAAAAAAAAACCCCAAATTTTGTATAACTCAGGGATGTTGACTTTCCCGGAATATCCAGGAGACTCCCTAAATTAAGGCCGTTTTCCCGGTATCCCAGGAGAGCTGTCAAATCTCTTGCAGGGGACTTGAGGCTGTGGTTTCATTCAAACAGTCTCAAGTCACGTCCCCTACCTACTATTCTTACTGTTACGAAGCACAGCACGGGGGTTTGATGGCGCAATTTGCGTCAAAATAAAAAAAAAATCTATAAACTGTATTCACAAAATTGTGTTAAGTTTTTTATTCCTCAGTATGCCTTTATTAGAACTATGTAAAACAAAAACTCTTTGGTCTTTAGAAAACTTCTCAGATTGAATGTATGAATGAACCTGGACTCAGCCTGTGCCTCTTGTTTGCAGACATTGACGAATGCGCTTTAAGGACACACACGTGTTGGAACGACTCAGCTTGCGTGAACCTGGAGGGCGGTTTTGACTGTCTCTGCCCTTCCGGGCCCTCGTGCACCGGGGACTGCCCCCATGAAGGTGGCCTGAAACGCAACGGCCAAGTGTGGACGCTGAAGGAAGACAGATGTTCTGTGTGTTCCTGCAAGGTAAGAGCGGTGCGATTGCCAGGGATAGTGTCCCAGAGGCTGATGTAGAATGTGTAAGAGATATTAGGAAGTCGCTCTGTCAGATAGGAAGAACAGGGACAACTACAGCTTAGTGTCTGATCCAGAGGCTGGCGCACATCGCCATATAATAGTAGCGTTATGCTGGCTTGCAGTACACAGGCGCAATGCAGACATGCTCAATGCAGGGTAGTAAATTGTAATGTGTATTGGATATTGAGGTTATGAACACTATCACAACGGGTTAGATTCAGGTTTGAAATTACGTAACATGTCCCCATCACTCATTTACAGTCTGTCTGGTTGTCATCCCAGCTTCACTTATCAATTTTCTACTCCGAGATGAGGATAGAAGTTGACATGACCTTGACAATTCCTTAAGCCAAGGACCATATGAAAATATGTTTCCAATGATAGTCCACCTTACAAATGTTCCCAGGGTGTGGAATCTATCTGGAGCCTGGTCTCCATTAGAGCACCTGATGGTGGGGATAGGCTTATGTGGTAGGCTCCCAGCAGGTCACGATCCCTGGAGGGAAGCCCCCGGGTGTATGGGGCACTAATAACCAGACAAGAGTAAAGTAACAAGCAGTGTTTATTAGTGCACACAAGGTAATAAAGGAAATAGGTGAATGTTGAACATGGAGCAACAATAAAAAATAACAATGACAAAGCAGGTAACAAAACTAGGTAAACTACAAGCTATAAACACCACAAAGTACAGATAAAAGCACAAAGCAGGAGTAACCGAAAACACTGGATGCTGGGTCACAGAGGTAAAACTGAATACAAAAATACACTGAAAACACTGGATACTAGAGCACAAAGAAAACCCAAATGCAAAGATACAAATGAACATAAATACATACAGAGAACAGAGGGTAACCATACACAGGACAAAACAGTAGCACAACTCAACAAATGATTAATGACCAGCAGCCTACTCAGAGAGGAAGTCCAATATGAGCAGGCTGACCAGGTGCTAGATAATAACTAAGCATGAAAGAGTCCGACAGAAGCCCCTAGGAAAGAAACAACATATTACACGTCCACATTGTGTAACAACAAATCACTGTCTCCTTTATTGCCCAGGCTCTATCTACCAAAAGCACACAATTATGATTACAAATTCCTGATACCATATATACATTCTCCAAACCCATAATTTTGACCCATCCACAGCTTAAAATATATTTAAGAAATTATTTTGCTACAGTTAATTTTGGACTTTTGGATTACCCCAATACTCTGGGTGAAAGTCAACATCAACATATTTGCAGATTTAAACCAACAACTGGGAAAGGGGTGATGTTTAAAGCACTCTCCTAGATTCTGTATTCCCAGGCTTTTTTCAACCAATGGGCATCACATTAGACAATTGCCACCATTACCATCATCAAGCCAGATAACACATCAGATTCCGTGAACCTTTGATTCCCGTGTGGATTTTTCTTGAATATTGCATCCAAAACAGATATTTTTGGGTGAATTTATCCTTTCAGTAAAGTTTTATCTTAAATTCCGAATGACTCATGCCAACTTTAGCTGTGCGCTGGCTGTAATGAGGGTATGTAATCGTTGGGAGAATTAAATGAGGTATGCAAATGTCGAATGCATCGGTCTACAACACCTGCAGCACCATTTACTTCAGATTAGTTTAGGGGTGTCTGGTTTGTGAGGAGCTATCTCCAACCTGCAAGCATTTATAAAGGACACGTTAGAGAGCTTAATATTCCACTTTGTTTCAGAATGAAAGGAACCAGCTGCAGGATGAGACCACAAATGAATTCAAAAGTAGACGGAAATTAAAAATAAACTCAACGTTCAGCACTTCTCAATAAAACAATTATGCATTTCATTACCAACGTTTTGGCGAAGGGCACATTCCAACTTCGTCATTGTTTACGGGCAACTCATTGGTGGATGAATCACCGCTGGTTATTAACCTTTAAAATGATTTTTATTAAAGTAACTTCTTACTAATCTCATCCCTCTATGGTAACATAGGATTGAGTGTAGACGTCAGCAATGCGATCCGGGCGGCACGATGGCTCAGTGAGTAGCACTCGTGTCTCACATCGCTGAGGTCATGAGTTCGAATCCTGGACTAGGCCTTATCGGTGTGGAGTTTGTATGTTCTCCCTGTGTCTGCGTGGGTTTCCTCCGGGTGCTCCAAAAATCATACTGGTAGGTCAATTGACTCCTGACTAAATTAACGCTAGTTTGTGTTTGAGTGTGTGTATTAGGGACCTTAGTATGTAGCTCCAATAGGGGCAGCGACTGATGTGAATGTTTAATGTTCTCTGTACAGCGCTGCGGACAATTTGTATAAAGCGTTATAACAATGTGAGCATTCCCCTCTCTTTACGTGCGGCATGTATTTTGTGAGTGCGCAAGGCTGCCAGTACAGAAGTTTGGATCCTGAGGATACAGGTCTGTACTAGAAATTTTTGGAGATGGAGATGGACTGCGATTACACTGATGGGACGAGGGGGGATAATATTTTCTTAGCAAACATAACTTACCCCTTCCGTGGCCATCTCTCCCCATGCTTCTTAACATCCAATGACTGTCAGCACTCTGATTGGTGGATAGCTCCAACCACCCACCAATCAGCATGCTGACAGTCTTGCGCCGTCTGGCTTGTGGTTGTGAGTTAGGTAGAGAATGCTGCTGTGTGTAATCCACTGTCACAACAGCTGGGGAGCATCTTTTGAGTATGGATAGGCGGGACTGGACGGAGTCAGGCGGGATAGGGGGCGGAGCTAGGCAGGACCACAGCCCACTAGAAGCTGACAGTGAAATAGCTCACCCCTGGAGTTACCCCTTAATCTATTTATCTCTCAATTAAGACCTTAACGTTTTTAACGTTTGACATTCACAGGAAACAGTGTAGATAATGATGGAGGGTTTTGCAGTTGCGAATCAATGAGAAAGTTATTTGTAATCACCCTGACAATTTATTGCTTCTACTTTGCAAAGCTCGGCTCGTAATTTAACTTGATACATAAATTAAAACACAGATTTTATGTCCCGTGCAGCACCGATAAAACAGGACGGTGACAAAGCTGAGCCCAGATCCCTCGTTACAAGTACAATCAAATAATTGAATTTTATGAGGTTTTTTTTTTCCCAGCAGCCTTTTTGTAGGGTTCTGCTACAAGTGCAGGGTGTTATTATTGAGCCGCTTATTAGGCCAGGAATGAGGGCTCGCAGCTGTCACAGCGACAGTATTACCTTCACAATGATTATGGCTGCGAATATTGGAGATACTAATTGAACGCGCAGAGGACGGGACGGCGTGTGGCAGGTAATGACTCCGAGGAAATTGCTTTAGCTGCGACCTCATTCAACCTCGGACAGCTGCAGGATGACAACTCTCCATATGGCGAGCATCGTCAGGGGGACAGGCGGCGCTGGGCAGGCTTCAGATCAGGAGACCATACTGTCCTTTCTATACGTGTTGTGGACCGAGGCTAATAATAATAATGGATAAGGCCAGAATCACGCAAAGTGGGTGTTTTATGATTGCTGTGATCGGAAAACGCCCACTTTTTGCTTTGTGTGTGTGCTACAAGCGCCAAAGGGCGGGAGGATCTAGGTAGACTGGAGGAATGGGCAAGAGTGCGGCAACTGCAGTTTAATGCCAAAAACACACAAAAAAACAAAAGCTCAACATATTTCCTTAATGGCATTAAATTAGAATCTACCGAGGAGGAAAGGGATCTAGGAGTCACTATGTCATGTGATATAAAGGCAGCCAAGCAATGCAACACAGCAATGAGAAAGGCAAGTCAGATGCTTGGTTGCATAGGGAGAGGAATTAGTAGCAGAGAGAGTGACCACCATCCAATACAGGGAGCATCCTAGTGACCACCATCCAATACAGGGAGCATCCTAGTGACCACCATCCAATACAGGGAGCATCCTAGTGACCACCATCCAATACAGGGAGCATCCTAGTGACCACCATCCAATACAGGGAGCATCCTAGTGACCACCATCCAATACAGGGAGCATCCTAGTGACCACCATCCAATACAGGGAGCATCCTAGTGACCACCATCCAATACAGGGAGCATCCTAGTGACCACCATCCAATACAGGGAGCATCCTAGTGACCACCATCCAATACAGGGAGCATCCTAGTGACCACCATCCAATACAGGGAGCATCCTAGTGACCACCATCCAATACAGGGAGCATCCTAGTGACCACCATCCAATACAGGGAGCATCCTAGTGACCACCATCCAATACAGGGAGCATCCTAGTGACCACCATCCAATACAGGGAGCATCCTAGTGACCACCATCCAATACAGGGAGCATCCTAGTGACCACCATCCAATACAGGGAGCATCCTAGTGACCACCATCCAATACAGGGAGCATCCTAGTGACCACCATCCAATACAGGGAGCATCCTAGTGACCACCATCCAATACAGGGAGCATCCTAGTGACCACCATCCAATACAGGGAGCATCCTAGTGACCACCATCCAATACAGGGAGCATCCTAGTGACCACCATCCAATACAGGGAGCATCCTAGTGACCACCATCCAATACAGGGAGCATCCTAGTGACCACCATCCAATACAGGGAGCATCCTAGTGACCACCATCCAATACAGGGAGCATCCTAGTGACCACCATCCAATACAGGGAGCATCCTAGTGACCACCATCCAATACAGGGAGCATCCTAGTGACCACCATCCAATACAGGGAGCATCCTAGTGACCACCATCCAATACAGGGAGCATCCTAGTGACCACCATCCAATACAGGGAGCATCCTAGTGACCACCATCCAATACAGGGAGCATCCTAGTGACCACCATCCAATACAGGGAGCATCCTAGTGACCACCATCCAATACAGGGAGCATCCTAGTGACCACCATCCAATACAGGGAGCATCCTAGTGACCACCATCCAATACAGGGAGCATCCTAGTGACCACCATCCAATACAGGGAGCATCCTAGTGACCACCATCCAATACAGGGAGCATCCTAGTGACCACCATCCAATACAGGGAGCATCCTAGTGACCACCATCCAATACAGGGAGCATCCTAGTGACCACCATCCAATACAGGGAGCATCCTAGTGACCACCATCCAATACAGGGAGCATCCTAGTGACCACCATCCAATACAGGGAGCATCCTAGTGACCACCATCCAATACAGGGAGCATCCTAGTGACCACCATCCAATACAGGGAGCATCCTAGTGACCACCATCCAATACAGGGAGCATCCTAGTGACCACCATCCAATACAGGGAGCATCCTAGTGACCACCATCCAATACAGGGAGCATCCTAGTGACCACCATCCAATACAGGGAGCATCCTAGTGACCACCATCCAATACAGGGAGCATCCTAGTGACCACCATCCAATACAGGGAGCATCCTAGTGACCACCATCCAATACAGGGAGCATCCTAGTGACCACCATCCAATACAGGGAGCATCCTAGTGACCACCATCCAATACAGGGAGCATCCTAGTGACCACCATCCAATACAGGGAGCATCCTAGTGACCACCATCCAATACAGGGAGCATCCTAGTGACCACCATCCAATACAGGGAGCATCCTAGTGACCACCATCCAATACAGGGAGCATCCTAGTGACCACCATCCAATACAGGGAGCATCCTAGTGACCACCATCCAATACAGGGAGCATCCTAGTGACCACCATCCAATACAGGGAGCATCCTAGTGACCACCATCCAATACAGGGAGCATCCTAGTGACCACCATCCAATACAGGGAGCATCCTAGTGACCACCATCCAATACAGGGAGCATCCTAGTGACCACCATCCAATACAGGGAGCATCCTAGTGACCACCATCCAATACAGGGAGCATCCTAGTGACCACCATCCAATACAGGGAGCATCCTAGTGACCACCATCCAATACAGGGAGCATCCTAGTGACCACCATCCAATACAGGGAGCATCCTAGTGACCACCATCCAATACAGGGAGCATCCTAGTGACCACCATCCAATACAGGGAGCATCCTAGTGACCACCATCCAATACAGGGAGCATCCTAGTGACCACCATCCAATACAGGGAGCATCCTAGTGACCACCATCCAATACAGGGAGCATCCTAGTGACCACCATCCAATACAGGGAGCATCCTAGTGACCACCATCCAATACAGGGAGCATCCTAGTGACCACCATCCAATACAGGGAGCATCCTAGTGACCACCATCCAATACAGGGAGCATCCTAGTGACCACCATCCAATACAGGGAGCATCCTAGTGACCACCATCCAATACAGGGAGCATCCTAGTGACCACCATCCAATACAGGGAGCATCCTAGTGACCACCATCCAATACAGGGAGCATCCTAGTGACCACCATCCAATACAGGGAGCATCCTAGTGACCACCATCCAATACAGGGAGCATCCTAGTGACCACCATCCAATACAGGGAGCATCCTAGTGACCACCATCCAATACAGGGAGCATCCTAGTGACCACCATCCAATACAGGGAGCATCCTAGTGACCACCATCCAATACAGGGAGCATCCTAGTGACCACCATCCAATACAGGGAGCATCCTAGTGACCACCATCCAATACAGGGAGCATCCTAGTGACCACCATCCAATACAGGGAGCATCCTAGTGACCACCATCCAATACAGGGAGCATCCTAGTGACCACCATCCAATACAGGGAGCATCCTAGTGACCACCATCCAATACAGGGAGCATCCTAGTGACCACCATCCAATACAGGGAGCATCCTAGTGACCACCATCCAATACAGGGAGCATCCTAGTGACCACCATCCAATACAGGGAGCATCCTAGTGACCACCATCCAATACAGGGAGCATCCTAGTGACCACCATCCAATACAGGGAGCATCCTAGTGACCACCATCCAATACAGGGAGCATCCTAGTGACCACCATCCAATACAGGGAGCATCCTAGTGACCACCATCCAATACAGGGAGCATCCTAGTGACCACCATCCAATACAGGGAGCATCCTAGTGACCACCATCCAATACAGGGAGCATCCTAGTGACCACCATCCAATACAGGGAGCATCCTAGTGACCACCACCCAATACAGGGAGCATCCTAGTGATTGTCACACAATACAGAGTATCCTATTGACCTCCATCCTACACAGACAGTATCTTAGTAACCACCACCCATTACTGTCAACATCCTAGTTGTCTCTGTGTAATCCTATGGTCAGACCACCCTTGATGCATAAATATTTTTTTTTTTTTTTACAAAATGGTGGTTGTTAAGTCCATTTATTTGGCAACACACAGGGTGCATGCAAGGCCTGGCTAATCTACATAGAAACAAAGGTCAAATGCCTCAGTACACTGCTACCAACCAGCCGCTAACCTGCCATTCTATCTGTAACATCAAATAATTAGCAGAAATAGCAGAAATATTAGTTACATTTGCAACTCTATAATTAGATCACTGTGCAAGCTGCAAAAAGACTAATAGGAGGCCTGATACTCATTTAGTAATGTTAGTGGTCTTATGCTAAATGTTATGCTAAGGATCTGCTTGTGCGCGGAACTCAGTAGGCGATCCGTATTGGGAAGTGGGGGAGCCCTTGATTTTCTGTGCCTTATCCCTACCAAACAGGTGGAAAAGTTCATTGCCGGGGGGCGGTGATCAGCAGTTGCGCTCGGATATGCGTTCGGGCAGAGAAGTTATTTTAGGGTTCTGTGTGTCTAGATCTCTGCATGAGAAATCTTCGATCTCTGTGCATGCAGAACAAACATAAATCTGTGGGTCAGACCCGTTATGTTTGTATAGTCTTATCTAGAATCTTCCTTTCAAGCCTCACTGGATAGGAGAATGTGTGACACTGGGGTCTACAGCGGTGATACAATCATCTGCACCATCGCATAACCAACGTCAGCGCTCTCTGCAATGGGGAAATTTGTCGTAGTTCTCAAAAGTTAGGAGTAAGCAATATATGATTTAGATAGAGGATATAATTGGGTCTGACCATGAATAACTATAGAAGTGAATCCCCATTTTCCTACCAAAGCGAAGATACCCCAACACTTTAGTCAAGTAAACCGGAGTCTAATATACAGGCAATAAAAATCTGTGCAACACAACGTTCCTTCATCGGGGAATCTGGGGCACAGAAGGAAATAGAGGAAGGAACGTTTGCTGTTCTGCGTTCCTGTGACAGCTGTCCCTGAGGTTTTAATGAAGTCTTCCTTTTAAATTGATACGAATGCCTGTGCAAGCCGGCGTTATGGAAAATGATTTCCTGCACTCTTATTTCAGAGACAGTGAGAGGGAAAGTGTCCCAGTGACAGGTCTGAATAGCAGGAGGCTACTTAAAGATTTCATTCATATAATTGATGAGATGTGAAATTGGTTCATTCTCTGTTTACCCCGCAGCTTAATATGGAGTTCACCCGATCCCCCTTCTTAACCCACTCCTGCACCTCCCCAGGTGGAGATTAGACAAGAGATTTCCATGGGGGGGGGGGGGGGG